>JAQGCA010002731.1:0-13224 GCA_034698945.1 Protaphorura quadriocellata | reverse complement strand
ACTCTATAGGCCGGTTCATAGTTCATGTCCTACAGGTTTAATAGAATGTAATAAAATTGGAATTATGTCAATGTGTCGACGCGTCGACGCGTGGGGCATAGTGAGACCACGAAAGTGCAAGTCCAGTCTCTAGTGTGATGTGCGAATTTGGGTTATTTAATTGTTTTAATTTTAGTAAACAGGTCGGGTCAATAGTAATTGGTATTTCCGTGATTGCAAAGGGATGGGGTGGCCCGGCCAGGAAAGTTTTTGTTCTAATTACATAATAATTTATATTGCTTGTTTGCCATTAACCTACATAATAGGTTTGGTTAAAACAAAGTCAATAATTAGGCTAGACTAACTTAAATGGAGTACCTAGTCAGAATTTTACAAATTGCTGCTAATTGTAGGGGTCAAATATAATTCGTATGCCAATATCAATGCAAATTTTAGTCCACAGCATAGTAAAATGCGCAACCCGTTATCTTTCTCTATGCGGAGTGATGATACCCGAAGGGAAGACAAAAATTGCGCCTTACTACACGGGGTACCCTCCACCAACAGAATGGAAACCAAACCGATCTCTACGCCTATTATTTTGGGGTTGATTTATTCAACGTGTGAAATAAAACTTACCACAATTGACGATGATTTTACAGTTGAAGTTTCGCCGAATATTTAAGCCTTCAAATTTTAAGAATTAATCACCTTTATTTTAATTAATTAATTAAACTAGGTACTAATCTTTCTTAATATATAAAATATGATACGTATTAATTTGAACAGTAGTATATTGAGTATTTTGAGTATTATTTGAGTATGTTTGTCTTTGTGCTGATTCTGTAGCCTGTCAGTCACTGATTGACAAAAATGTTAAAGAGTCCCGCAAGACAGTAATTTACAATCATCAAAATTTATCATCAATTTGAGATAAAACTAAAAAATAGATTTGTTCGTACGCAGAAACTCCATCAATTATTTTTCTGTTTACATAATTTGAGTAGGGATTTAAGTTTTTGATGACTAGTGACATAAACATGACTGGTTCAAAAATTATGTAGGATAAATATAGTAATTATAAAATTGTCATTATAAAATAAAATATTTTTTTTGTTCAGTGAAGTGTGGGCGGGTTTTAATACTCGTGGATTAGATAAAGCTACTGCTTAGATCTGAACATTCTGGTTCAGAGCGGCAGCGCGCAGCGACGCAAATCAAATTTAAATTTTCTGAGGTGGTTCAAACTAAATTTGAAAAAAAAAGTTTGAAATATGTACTGGAAGGTTTATTTTGAAAAATAGGTAAAATGAATGGGGTACACTGACCCACGTGGTAAAGCACCCCTGGGGGGACCCACCCTTGTTATCTTTAACTCTGAAGTGTTTTAAATACTCGTGCCCTGAACTTCTGCAGGGTCACGAGTAAACGAATCGTTAAAAAATTGAACATTTTTAATGATAAGAATTTTTCCTGTCGTCTGCGCTCTGTCATTTTTACAAGAATTAGAATTAAAAGATTTCCGTCGCGTCTCGTCGAGAGTCGTTCACGAAGTTCAGATGACCCGCGGAGTACTGGCGTTGGTGAATCCGTTCCACACATCGCGCAGCTGGAAAAATCCTTGGAATAACTTTATTTCCTTGTGATTTTGCACAAAAATTGGAATTCCAGTTCGGAGAAGTAATTGAGGAGTTCGTGTCAATTTTTTTGTATAGGAAATGGAGGAACCCGCCGCGCCATGTCTGTTTAAAAATTCGGTAGTGGGTAGAAGCCGTATTCATTTTTTTTTGTGTAGGAAGGAAGAGGTGAAGTGTAAATTGTATTACGTCTACGTGTAAAATTCAGAAGAAGAATAAAATTTGCATGTGCAAATAATGCATTGTTTTGTTTGTTCCGATTCTGATCTAAATCTTGAAGGGGACTTCATGCTGGTGCATGGAGTGCACCCGTGAATGTATCTGATTTTGATGTGATTGATCCGTGAATTCTGAATGCAATTCGTTTATGGAAATTACCCGCACTGTAGGTTTTTCTTTTTTTTTCTTTTCACTTTTCTTTTGCACTATGAACGAACTATAAGTATATAAAGCGCATATCATCAAACTTATCTTAATAGAAAACGCAAACGCAACGTAATTAGTAAAAGTTATTTAGTTAATTGCATTTAGGCCAAGAATTCCAGGATAAACTGTTATTGACGGGCAGAACGTTTGACTCCACTTGTTTAATATAATAGACGAAATTAAAACTGGAGATAACAGAACCAAACAAGTTTCAACATGAATTCACTCAACATTAGTATTCATTATCAAAACTGACAAAAAATAAACTCGATACTCTAATACCGTAAATTGTTCCAAAAATGACCCTGAAATATGTACAACACGGAAATAAACAACAAAACAGATAATTTATGGTATAATATATTGACCCTAAAGTGGTCCATTTCTCAAAACAGATCAGTACGTGGTACAATAATAGTCAAATTGATTTATATTGGCTGTAAAATTACTCGGACCAACAAAACATGTTGTTCTGAACGACTATTTTAAACTTACAAAACTTCTCTTCTGTTTTCTTTAATTTTAAATCAGTGAAATTCTGAATATCTTTTTTGGAATTAATATAATTTTGAGGATCCATTTTTCAATTTATTTCAAAAACTTAGACTCATTTTTAATATTCAGTTTCATAATTTAGTCATATCTTGGTAGGATTAGCGACAATTAATTTAAAATTCATAGTTAAAATTATCAAATCTCAACCATAATTTGAAATAAAAAAAACTCATCAAATTCACAAACTCTATTTAAATTCAATTTAAAGTATATTTTAAATCTAATAGTATCTTTTTTCAATTAAACTAATAATAAAGCGTACTCGAGCCAACTGGCTTACAAATCCGTCGCCACAAGTCGCGTCTGCGGAGACAAAGACCGATGCTATTGGCAAGCTGCTTCAGAGTCGACAATGGTGCGCTCTGTAGTCTGAGAATCGAGTTGGCTGACTCAGGATGTTAGTCCTAGGTTCGCTTCCAGGGTGCAGCACGTCTCGAGCCACTTGTTGCGAAACTTTCATGTATGACGCAAGATTTGAGTTGAATTGAGTGTTGAGGAAACAGGAAAGTTATCTTTCGTCATTCTTCCGTGTTCATCCAACACACAAACAAGTATACGTGTCAAAAAATATTCAACTTTTCAACCGGAACATCAAAATTTTGAAGGAATTACGAATCAAAAATAAGGAATAAACATTAAGGAACATCAAGAGGGTAAGTTGAAATTCAAAATTTAGAAAAATTAATCAGTTTTTGAAGGTTTTATGAAGGAAATGAGTTAAAATGAGTATGGCGGTGTGTGTTGCGAAATCTTTTCTATGTGCGTACGTAGGGAAGTGATTGCACATACCAAAGCGTTATTTTTGCCAATGTATAAAAAATAAATGCCAATTTCCCTTCCCTGCCTGCATTATTATTGTTGCGAAACTTTCACTTTTGCTCGTTCACTGTTCACGAATTCCTTCCGGAATTTGTAAGTTATTTTGTTAATTAATTAATTAATTCTAACTGTTTGGTATTTTATTTTGTCATAATTTTTGTTGGGTATACTATGCCAAGCATTTTAAAAATATAAGCACACTATTAAATATTAATTTGCATTCATCGTCTAACAATTCGTAGTGTTCGAATTTCTTTCCATTTTTGGCGTACGCAAGAAATGTACCCCTAGTAGTAGGAATATAACTCAAGTAGTTTTTTGTTATTATATTGTAATATCATAATTCTATTGTCTGAAAACATTTCAATTAATAGTCTTATATTTTTATTTAAGCATTTTTTTTTAGAAAAATGTAGGCACATTAATGAATATTCGTACATTTGACAATCCTTCCCCATATTACCTAGAGTTCATGTAGCTTTCTATTTGGCATGGGGAAGGTACCCTTAGTAGTAGGAAAATAACGCCTTAAGCTTCTGGTAGAGAAATAAACAGTTCTCTTTAATTCGGCTGGGAAGCCATTCAATTAGTGACAAGAAATAACGCTGAGAATATTGGAGCATCAATATTTATTTCCAGGAAAAGCGAATCCTACGGTTATCTCTGTGCTAAAAGCCGGTCCGATTGTTGACAACAGTGCAAGCTGAAATTATTGACCATTATAAAGAAATTAACTTCCCGAAGTAGGTATAAAAATTGCCGATTTATTTTGAACTCGTTATAAGAAAATTTCACCCGGTTGGGCGAGTTAGCGCGCAATATGTTCATGTTCCATCCAGATAGTCTTACATTCCAGACACTTTACTGATATACACTGATCACGTGTCATAAGCAATCAGAAATCCAGATATTTCGTATTACAGGGATAGAATATGAATGTACAAGTGGTAAGAATATTTGGTACAATCATCTTCGTCATTATTGTCATCTTTAAGTACAGATTTGCACGTCTGGACTTGGAATCGTAATCTTTTTTTGAAAATATTTTTTTTCCCAGAAATGGGTGCGAAGAGGAAGCAAAATCCTAATAATCACATTGACAAAATGTCAGAGGAATATCGCGAGAAGCGTCAGAAGAACAACAGCGCTGTGAAAAGAAGTCGTGACAAGAGTAAGCAAAAGTCACAAGAAGCACAAACACGTGTTCAAATGTTGCAGAGTGAGAATGAGCGTCTTCGCTCAACAGTGGACAGCATGACCCAAGAATTGAAATATTTGAAGGAAATGTTGATTTGCCAAGCCGGTAAATTTTTATTTCAAAATTTAAAAAAAAATCACATTAAAAAAACCTAATCTTTGAAATTTTTTAGGATCATCGGAATTTTTGACTCCAGCAACTGAGGCTGAGATCGATTATCTTCTCCGTGATGACACGCCCACTGATTTAGACCGAATCACGAATGTGTTGACAGAAATGCGTCGAATTCAAAGTGCTCATCGTGGTGATGATGATGTCCCTGAGTACAACGCCCATCAGTACCAGCACCCCCATCAACACAATGCACATTATTAACCGGATACCAAATATCCGGTTATTAATATCCGAAAGACATGTGTAGGGTTGTCCTTTGAATCTGCCTTTCTCGTTTTATCACAGCAGAGTTTATTTTCTTAAGAAAATCCGATTTCTTTCCTAGTACCGAGTAATTTCTTGATTTCAATTCTCATTCCTAATTTTATTTTGAAATCTTGAATCATTTTGGGTTGTATTTGTAAACGAGGAAATTTGCAAATTGTACATTAATTTTAATAATTTTTAGTCCATTTGTAGTACTCAACAAATATGTTGTGTACTTTGCATTGCATACTATTTTATTTTGATAGTTTTTTTTGGAAAATGGAAATACGGTTCGAAAATCCTTATGTGATGTAAATATATTATTTTAGATAATTATATGGTGGTTATTCTGTGTGATAAGAAATGTTAAATATTTTGCTGACGGAGCAGAGCACTCAAAATTTTTGAACACGCGCCGCGCTGGCTGTTAATCATGAATTATGAATATGAATTTGATCTGTAATACCAACCAAATGTTAGAAAGTTACCTTATTAAAATTAAAAACGTTCGTCATACATTTTGTATTTGATTCTCTTGTTTTTTGTGGAAAGTTAATTAGCAAGTTATATAATTGTAAATTATTATGTCCGTCGGAAGTTGGATCGACAAAGTGTTATATATATTTTACTAATGAAGCAGGATTTGCATATTTAAGAACAATCAAGGTTCATTTAGTCGAATACTCGGAATTGCAATTAATTAAGTCTAACAACTGACATCCTTAGAATTTGATCAGTGGACCAGAACATGGTCCTCGGTCGTGCACTGAAAAATTGAAGTTAGTGAGTAAAACCGCAAGATTTCCGCACTTAATTAGTAAAACATCATTATGTTTGCGCCGCGCCGCAGGCTCACGTTAGGTTCACAATTTTTGAATTCACAACCGCAATTAACTAATAATTTTAACAACAGGTGTAAATTAGAATAAAGCGAGTTAGACATGACATGATGCAACAAATGCTGGTATTGAAGTGCAGTCAGGAGTGCCTTAAATATGAAAATTATTCACATTTTAATCACATTATCACATCACATTCGCGTAAATCATCATTTGAAATTCAAATTTCAACTAAGGTGATAAATTATATCAGACTCTAAGATTTCTTAATTAACTGATACCTGAGGCATAATATGTACTAGATATTACATGTTGTCGTGCAGTCCCTGTTATTCGAATTACGAATATCTATTTATCATTATACAAGTTTTTAAAATTTTGCGTTGTCTAAAATTTAAATGTTTCCAAATTTGTGCCCACAAACCACTAGTTTACCAAAATTATTCGGCGCAGTAGTAAATTCTCGAATGGTGGAAAATTTGACTGGAATTCTTGCAAAAAATATTTTCAAAAGTAAAAGTTTACACATTAATGTATTCTAGAAGATAAATGGATACGTGGCTGCGCTGGGCTAGAGAGTTTGCCAATTTTCCGAGACAAAAATTGTAATAATAGCCGTCCAGAGTAAAAGAATAGACGACATCGAAGCAATTATGTGCATAAAACTAATAAAAAGACGAACTATAACTTGACATGGCAAAAAAATAAAATCTCTCTACAATTTTTGGAATTTCGTAATTATTTTCATGTTTTTCATACTAAACCACTACAAAAAACGTAAAATACAGCTGCGAGGAAAATATTCCCAAGGTATACTGGTATTTTCATGATGCGACGTTTCATTCTTTCCGATACTCTGAATTCTGGTTTCGATTTTCCAAAAAATATACCGTAAAACTTCTAGTACAACCGCGGTATCGCCGTGCTGCAAAATCGGTCTCCAAATCAGTATTACGCGAATTTTTACAGTAACTAAATTAAAAATATTTGATAGCATTTCATAATACAAACCAGAACGATTAATGTGAATGCGACTCCATAGTTTGGCGTCTAACGTCTGAACCTCCTTGTCCATAAATATCTATGTACCGAAAGAAACGTTCAGAATTTTGATCATAATCGTAATCGCAATCATGGGGTAAACGACAAACGATAAACTCGTGGAGGGAATGGGAATGCAATGCATGTGCGAAAAAATGGCAAGGTATGCCTATTCCTATACCTATCGAGTAGATGGAGCCAGTGGCGCATCTAGGGGTCGATTCAGAGGGTTCCAAGACCCCCTTCGAAATTAAAATACTGACTTCACATAACTGAAAAAGCCTAACTAGTTGGTGTTGAAAGTACGTTTTACATGCAACATTATGTTACAAAAAGTCGAAAAAAATTACGCGGGGACTGCTACGCGGGGACTGCCGCAAGCGGCGGGCGTCCGGTTCCTGCTTCCCTTATTTATGGTCCTCTTGTTCACAACAGTTTATTCTGAAAAGATTGACAAAATAAAAAAAAGCCTTTACCTATCTATCTTTAGGACCCCCCCCCCCCTGGAAAAATTCCTGGAGACGCCACTGGATGGAGCAAGGTGTATATAGACAACTCCAACTGGTATATAGTCCGGATTTTGCGGAGTCTAAGAAGACTAGAAAAGTAAACTAGAAAAGAGGTGGAAGCAGATTTTGGGGTGGGACTGGATGGGTGGTTTGGCAGACATTTAATTTCCTACGCCAGCGCAGCCGTATATTCGCAAAAAAGACCCACTATATCTCGTCTGATCCAAATTCGCAAGCAAAATTGAAATTCGCCTATATGATAATATAGTTTTTGCTCTTGCTCCTTTATTCGCCGACACAGGAGAGCAGTCAGTCTTCACTTTTCCTTGAACCGCGCTCCATGGTACATTTTGTGCCTCCATGAATTTTCAAAATATTCGGCACTATCACCATTTCAAATCATATTTAAAGCTCCGCTGACTATCTGAGTCCTCCCTCGACACAAATTCGTAAGTCCTAATTTATATTTCTTAAAAATCGGGAGCGGAAACTACTCCGAAATTCAAATAAATCGATCTCCTGACCTTTTCTGGGGTCAAAACTAGCTAATTAGTGATTTTTTAAAAATTAACAACGGAACTAGACGTTATTTTTGCTTAAATGGGACGCACGTGACATAAATACCCAATTATGCGCCTCCAAGGGTACACGTGACTTAAAGTACCCAATTAAGCGCGCTAAATAGAGCACGTGACTTAAAGTACCCAATTAAGCGCGCTAAATAGAGCACGTGACTTATAGAAGGACCCTTACTATTTTTTATTGGGTAAGACTTTAGCAAGAGGCCCTGCGAATGCAGCACGTGACTTTTATCCCTAATTTTAAAACCTCCAAGTTTTTCTTATAATATTTTGAACAGTTTTTAATTTCTACCAACAGATTTTGGAGCAAGAATACAGAAATACCTGAAAATACTAGAGACAGAAAAGTGAGTCAGCTAAGAACCCAAATACCTAACCCCACCAGTGATTAACCTGCGCTTTGACTTGCTTGGACTTGTGACTTGGACAATCGACCATTATTTTGAAGATTGGATTAATTTTCATAATTGAATTTTGGAGCTTACTGGAATTGGTTTGTGCATGATTTGGATTCTGTCATCCTCATTTGTTTAATCACTGGTACCTATAGCTTAGAACTGGAACGAAGCCATAGTCCAACTTCTACCAACAGTAAATACAGTTGCATTATAATCTACTGATACAGATATATACCAACAACCAACCCAAGATAATCAAGTAATACGAATATATATATACCTAACTCTTTTAGGTCATACTCCAACCAGTTAATATACATAAACATATGTACCAAACTGAAACTACCAAGGTAGTAAATGTAAATGTAATAGTCATTATTACATTACACATTTAAATTACCTAATTACATATACGGAGCGGACTTAATCTGAGTTGTTCAAATATCTGCATGTACCAGTGTACAGTTGTAGTGCACTGTAGCACAACTAGTCAGTGGTATTACTCATATTACTCCACCACTCATTGGTAATCTTCCATACACAACTGCCATTTTTGCCAATCATTTCAAAGAAGCCACTCCTTGCGTTTGAATTGGTAACTGGACTCTGTACACTAATAAACGGTGTCTTTTAAAAAATACCTACATACCCACCATTCTTGATCACTGATCAATCGACTGAAGAAACGAAAAATTGATCACTGGACCCATTTATATACCAAAGAATCAAATTCTAGGTACCACCGCGTTTTATTGTGATACCGAACCGAATTCCGGAGATACCTAAGTACTTTGGTACCCAAATTGATAAAAAGTGACCTGTGTTTTAAAATAATTGTGTTCGGAATTGACTGACAGACAATCATTGAAATAGGTACCTAGAACTGTAAAGTACCTAAAGCTAAACCTACCACGTGCGTACATTTTGAACAGGAAACATTCATCAAAGAAATTGTGTGTGATTTTTCTTGGAACCGAATAAACCGAAGTGAATTCGGGTCGGACGGAGGAAGAGAAAGTATATCTCGGTATTTATTGATTTCCGGGTAATAATATTAAGCGGGCGGAAGATCCAAAAAGAAGATCCCGGTCTTGGAGAAAAAAAAGAGAGGAAATCCTGCTAGAACCGAATCGTAACATAACAACGGGTAGTACTATAAATTATCTGACTGACTGGCGTAAAGATAATGATGACAAGTAAAGTGTTACCCGGGTTTTTTCCTTACGGAACTCTCTAACTGTTTCCCCGTGTCCAGCAGTAGCAGTGTTCAAATAAAATAATTGACACTATACCTACCTATCTTTTTGAGATATAATAAATTGTGTGGACCAGTCCCAGTCGCGCGATACCAGTCCAAGAAAAAGTGTGAAATTAAGTGAGAGTGAAAGTGTGTGAGAAGTGGTAAGTGTTTCTGGCCTGACCTGAGGACCTCGAGGTCAGAGGTCAGAGGTCAGTGATTTGAGTGTGTTCATAAGGTTTATATAGTTTTTGAGTGCAGTGGCCGTCGGTTCGTCCGAATGTCATGGGGTGCTTCGGTGGCGCCACTGCTAAAAATGACCAAGAGGAAAGTAAGCGGCGGAAGGAAGCGAATAAAAGAATCAATCAACAAATTCAGAAGGACAAACAAGTCTACCGGGCCACACATCGCCTTCTTCTCCTCGGTATGATTTTTCTTTAATTGAGATGTTATGAAAAACGTTAAAATCTTAGTAGTTTTTAAGACAATCGGAAGGTATTTAGTGAGTTTAGTTACTTCAGTAATTCGATATGAAATTTGAATTATCGTATGTCTGGCTCCATTGGTATTGATACAATTTTGTACTACGTTTTTTGATGGAAGGAATTTAACCACTAAAGTTGACCTTGGTGGCTGTTCAGATCATAAATCGGTACCGTCTTATTATTTAGCGTTTTGACCTAACATTTTGGCAAAAGCGACACTTTTGAGCCACCCCGTATACCTTAGGGATGAATTACCTGCCCACTGCGAAGCATTTATTGTCTAAACTCTCTGAAATGACATTCGACACAGTTTTGGCCAATGAAGTCGAATGTGATCAACGCCGCATATGTATCGATACCAATTAACCATCAACCGAACATTCTAATCTCAATGTGGTCGGTAGGGCCTTTGTTCACGTTTTTCTACTTTGTTTGCTGACGAACGAATCGGTGTTGACTCTCACGTCACGTCACGTGATCACTTGCTACTTCGAATTCGATACCCGATATATTCTTTGGCTTTGTCAGTAATAAAGATCCATTTCTTAGTCTTATGTCGACAACGTGATATCCAACCTCTAATTCGGATCGTAGTAGTCCGAGTCCAGTTTGAAGCTGATATTTCCAGAAATTTCTTTGTTCCAGAGTATCTGATCCCACCGCACGCGTCTTTTGCCGTTTTGTCGCAGTGGGCGATTATTTTGGTTAGACAGCAAGAAAGTAGACAAAGTGACACGTGATTGACAACCTATCGAGATTCTCATACTTTAATTCACTCAAGTTTATTAGACATTTAAGATGATGTCAATCCAATATTCCATAAAACATCTAAGCTTTTTAAATTTAATTACCATTGTCAAACCTTCCATCCAAGTGTTCCAAGGTGCACCGGACTCAAATTATGCAAAATCCTCTTTCATTTTTTGTTAGGACAGTACGACCTTACCCAGTATGGAAGTTGTCAAGTTATTTCGTTCTTATGGATATCCGCGGGTGCGTAGTGCCAGTAGTGCGTGTACGCAGGAGTATAGATGATCACGTGACTCATTTGCCTTCATTTCATTCATTTGAGGTCAAAGTGCTCATGGAAAGACATGCAGAAACTTTCCGTCAGACATTCGGCTTTACGATTTCCTGGGCAGACATATTATTTTTGTAGAAGACGACGGAGGGGTATAGACGTTAGATGTTAAACGTCTAGAGTTCTAAGGATATATGGAGTGAAGTCTTTTGGAAAGAAATGCCAAGTCAGGGAATAATTCCTTTAGATCGTGCCCACGAAACCAAACCCATTTCTCACTATTTCCTTCGATTCAAGTTTCATATTAAAAGTGAAATGGTTTTTCTTGGCTTCACTTGAGCTTTCTTCCAATACCATTTTCTCTCTTCCAAATTCCACCATTGTCATTTCAGTTTTTCTTTCACAATCTTAACAAGGAAACCACTTCTCTTGTCAAATTCAATACAGATAGACTCAAAAAGTCAACTCATGTGATCACGTGTCTTGGGAACAATTTACTACCGATTTTTCAGCACATTTATAACAAAAAGTAGGCCATTGGATTCGGCCGCATTCTTTATATCGTAGACCTTGACCACCTAGACAACTTTTGTGAAGGTTCTACCACGAAAAGTCTAACCGTTTGGCCGCTAGAATTACTTAACACTGGGACTAGAAATCCGTGACGTATTCATGACGTCACAAAGTGTATTTGGTCCATGTATTTCTAGCGGCCAAACGGTTAGGCTTTTCGGTGTAGAACCTTCAC
Source organism: Protaphorura quadriocellata (assembly GCA_034698945.1). NCBI lineage: Eukaryota > Metazoa > Arthropoda > Collembola > Poduromorpha > Onychiuridae > Protaphorura > Protaphorura quadriocellata. The sequence goes on along the minus strand of JAQGCA010002731.1, from coordinate 1,331 downwards.
AAAAGTTGTTCAGGAGGTCAGGGTATACAATATATAGGGATTCCGGGCAAATCCAAGTTGCCTACATCTTACCGTACGAATGTGCGGTCTTCTTTTGACCCAACTGACCTTCTCTACAATTTACAGGGAAAATGTTTTCCTTGTAAAATTGGGTACATTTCAGCTTATGTCAGAGCTTCCTGAGAAATCATTGAATTAAACGTGACCAAAAGTAAATGTGACCATCCTATAATGGTCTTGAATAGAATAGTTGGATTTGATTTAAACTGTTGAATTAAATGTTTAGATATTTTTATGTCCTTATGGCATGGCTAATCGTGGTCCCCCAGCCAATTGTCAATCGCATTAATTTAAGAATAAAAAAAAGGCAGATAGAAAGGTCAATCCGATCCATTCTTTCGACTTTCGATTCTGTCGAAACGGAACGCAAACGCAGGGGAAAGGTCATACAATTACAATTACATAATATTTCATTTCTGCAGCTGCACGAATGGAATCGAAGTTGAAGCTGGAGTACGAGTGTTTAGTCTTTAAGATAAATTATCGATGATTGGACATGCAAATTCCAGGCCGTCTGGGACGACTGACTCACGATATTGATACTGATACTCCGAGACAGACATTTTTTTCGGAGTCGGTCGTTTTCCATTGCCTCAAAGCTGACAGGGTCTTGACTGTTTTGGACACATGTGTTCTATTAAGTAATATTTATGTGTCCATATATCTTCCCGCCTACTCTCTCCTAAGCCTTCGTTACAATTCAATTCCAAGACGATCAAATGGAAAGTGGTGACACAAAAAAGTCAATAATCTTTCCGGGTTTTCCTTACAAGGAACTCTTTTCACTTGTAATGTTGGTAGTCAGAAAGTGGTAAGATTGGCCCCTACTACTACTACGTTGTAAGGGTTCGATTCTTCGGGCAGACATGTCATTCCAAAACTTCCTTATTTATAACACTTGTATACCTACTTGCTTCAAAGACCCGTTTTTGCAAGAAATCAAACCTAATGTAAGACATTTCATAGATGGCGCTGTATTTCGCACTACTAGGGGTACCTTCTAAGTAAGGAAATTCCCATATTCCTTACATTTGTATACCCACCTGGTTCAAAGGTTGTGGGAAGGCATTAAGGCAATATTGGAGCCTTATCTGAGACATTTCATTGATACGACTGTATTTCCTACTACTAGGGGTTAGTGTATCCAATATCGGGGGTTTTTGACAATATCGCGATATTGATATTACGATATTGAGCTCTCCGAGACTCTCGATACTAGCTTGATATCATAAGGTCCAATATCACGATATCGATATTTCGATATTAACTTT
>JAQGCA010002730.1:0-13229 GCA_034698945.1 Protaphorura quadriocellata | reverse complement strand
GTTTGATATTTCGACCCATTTCGTTAATAGTTTTGTGTTACAATATGCGTGCTTTAGAGAAAAGTCTAAATTAAAAACTGGAATTTAATTCCTCAAAATTTGAAGAGCTCAATTTCATTTCAATTGCTGGGGGAATGTTATGGAAGTCTGATCCGCTCCGACCTCGGAAATTTTTCAATCTCTTGAAACATCGACATCGCGCATGGACCAACCTTGTGAGGAGAGTTTGTTTACGAATCTTGGTAATTCCTACGTTCCTGTTCTTCGCGGCCCTGGGTCTCGTGTTGGGTAATAATGTCATCCTATCGCCTGCAGTGGATGTTACTCTCAAAAGTATTGCTCTTCCAATCAATATTGGTGTTACTCAGTTCATCATCCTCGTCATCCAAGATGCTACAAAGTTTCCAGATTTGTCTCGAAATCTTCTGCTTACCACAAGAACCAGGTTTACAACTGCTGATCAGATCCAGCGTTTCCTGCATAGCTGTCAACCTGTTGAGATTTTTGTTGGAGAATTTTTCTTTTTCAAAAGAGAGTTTCTGCCGGAACTCGCACAAATTGTTATTACCAACACAATCACTGCTATCCTAGCTTAGAACGAGCTTAGAACTAAGATGACATAGAAAGATGCTCTGATTCTCCAAATTCACAAACAGGAAATGGAAGTGCATGACCTAAACAAAGTGTGTGGTCTTTTGCTTGTCGATGATGTGACCTTGTACATTTTTAAAAAATGAAAGAAGTGGAACAAGAGTGCTCAAAATCTTATCCAAATGAAGTGTCGAACGTGCTACAGATATGGGATACTTAAGTAAGGATAACTGAATCAATATTATGTATTTTGAATTCTCCGATCTATTTGAAATAGACGTTTTATCTTGAAATAAAATTTATATACGTGAAGGAAGAATCTATCTTATGGATAGATTTAGGGTTACGAATTCCGAATAATTCAGAGTTTACATGCACAAATATCTCTATAAATCTATCACTCGTCACACGTTGAAGTTGTCAATCGAAAATGAAAGGTCTCCTTGCTGCGGTTATCCGACAGGACAGGTCAAATCACCATCAGAAAATGGACAATCTAGTGTGTATGAAAATACGAAGAAATTTTATGATACACGGCAAATGTCAATCCACACGAGTGTATTAGAGATCCTATTTAACCAATAAATTAATCTTTCCTGAGAAAATTGTCTTATATGACAGTGCAATAGATACCAAGGAGAGTGGTCTCACGCAAGATAGCAAATGAAATACAAAAAGTAACTCAGGTTGTGTCAGAAGAGATAGTGACGTTCATTTAAAAATTATGAAATCAATCCGGACTACGGCCACGTCAGATACAAATCCGATAATAAAGGGGCCAGGCGAATACAGAAACAGGATGATCTCCGTTTGGAATTGTTTTTTGCTGTGTTCACTGGTAAAATATAATGTATTAGTAATATAAGTTAGGACTTATTATTTTGTTAATCGGTGGGTGATTGCGGTGTAAATAAGCGCAATATCTTCTAACTAAAGTATTTTCCGCGTAAGGACATCGGAATGTGATGTGTTATGTGAAAATTAACAAAAGTAGAGTATTATAACGTCTATTATATAATGTGTGACCTACCCCCTCCTGGTGTTTCATACATTAACTAGCTGGACGTGTTTACATACCTGGAACTGAAAATTTTGTATGGCAGGACAAACCTAGATATTGCGTGCCCACTATAGAGTTAGGAATATTATCTTGAATAAATAATATTTAAAATTCCACTATCTGTTATTTTCATCTTATTACATACATTTTGGGGAACATATTTCGTTCGAAAATAATTATTCATGGCTGAGAAGGGTTCCAGACTTCTAAATGACTTTAAAATACCGGCCATGCAATGCGCGCGCACCCTGGTCATGAAAATCTTGCCGCAGAAATTTTAAACGTGTACGCGTGTTAATGAACTACTTTTACAATATAAATTATCTATTAGTGTGGAACGACGTTATCTTGTCCACGGCAAGGGTGTGTTTGCCTTTCATCGGTGTGGTGTTTACAATTTTGCTCCGGTTGACACCAAACACTATAGACGCTTAATTTGTACTAATCCTTCTTGACCAGCAAGGCCTTGCAGATATTTGTTTCCATTTCAGCGGTCACTCGATTTCAGTGATGTTTACACTTTTTGTAGTCCCCTTGTTAGATATCCGGAAACGATTAAATTTAGCGTCCTCTGATATCCATCCATTTCGACAAACCTCACGCAATCTTAGCGTGCATCGCCAGTAATCTATTAAACATGTTAATGAATGCTATGAATGAATAATTGGCACTTGAATTCCAATACATGGCTGTATTTCTTATCGTATTTTCAATCTTATGAGTCCTATGCAAGAAACCGTTTGGAGCTCAATTAATTTTGGTCCTATCAAGAATAACATCCAATTCAAGCAGTCAGCGACAACCCGGTTTCTTTATAATCCACATATAAATTGTCCAAAATTTTTACGCCATTTTATATTCGTTTTTCCAAATAACATCAAATTGAACTAAAACGTTCTCTTCAAAAATATTTTTCACACAAAAACTTTCCTGCCCAATAAGTTGCACATGTTTAGCCGTCAAGTCTTAGAACTCAGTTGATCTGATATTCAGAAACATATTTTGGTATTGTGATGATTCTGCGTGGCGTAATCGAGAAGCTACTTGAATCATGCAGTCGACTTAAAAACCGAACAAATGTTAATTCAAAGCGAATCGACGGTCATTCTCGTCGTCGCAGCAGGAGAATCCATAATTCTGACGGATTGGAAGTTAAAAATGAAAGACTGAAATGGACTGAAAAGGGATTGATTTTTGCAGTTAATTACGGTTACTATGGAATGTGTACACCATTCCGGTTTTCAAATAATCTGAACACCTTACTGGAGATTGAAACTTCACCCTGGTATAAATTCGGAAATTGTGTTTCGATCCTTATTGCTATTTTGTCTATAGTTTCACAGATAATCAGCGTCACCCATAACATTTACGTCGGAAGATTCGATCTCCACAACCGCATTTCAATACTTCGACTCGGATCCGTTATCTTTTACATAATGATAACCGTATTTCAAGTGAACTTGAAGAGAAATGCGTTTGGAGTTATCGAATTTTGGGGAAATCATAGACTCTCTCAACAGAATGCCATTTCGCTCCAAAGTTCGAAAGATGGAGCGTAGGTGCGTTCTCCTAATCGCAATAATTTTCGGAAATATTATACTCGTTTAATTCGGTATGGTCGCAATGTATGTGTATCGATGCGACTATCACATTTTGGGTGGTGTTCTTCCGACTTGTGACACTGATGGTGAACACAGATCTACTCCGATTTTCATTTTATATTTTGGAGTTGAAGTTTCCATCACTACGCAAATGGTGTGCTGCACCTCGGTTACCGCGACTGTAATCATCGTGGCTGTACAGGGTTGCTTGACTACATTCGACGTTTTAAAGTAAGGATAGTAATTTTCCAAATTTTCATAAAATTGTATGTATTAAATAATGAAATACAGCTCTAATCGATTATTGCGGTATATGCTTCCCACATCTTTCCAGCTCCCAATCATATTTCGAGTCCAAGTGTGCCACCAACTGGGCGAAGTGGAGAAATTTGTATCGATCCATAAATTTGCTCAATGCAGACATCAAAATTGCTTTGGATCCGTCGTCATTCCTACGTTCCTATTCATCACAGTCTTGGGTCTCGTGTTGGGTAATTACGTGATCCTATCGCCTGCAGCCGACATCATTCTCAAAGTTGTTACTGTTCCAATTAATATTGGTGTTACTCTCTTCATCATCCTCGTCATTCAGGATGCGACAGAATTTCCAGAATTGTCCCGAAATCTCTTGCTTACCACAAGAAGCAAGTTTAAAAGCGGGGATCAGATGCAACGTTTCCTGAATAGCTGTCAACCTGTTAAGATTTTTGTTGGAGAGTTCTTCTATTTCAAAAGAGCGTTTCTGCCAAAACTCGCTCAAATTATTATTGAGAACACAATCACTGCTATTCTAGCGTAGAGCGCTAACCAAGTGATGTACCAGGCTGCATATTCCCATACCCTAGGTTGACTCAGAACTTTTAGCCGCGGTGCGGAAAACTAGCTTCTTATTTCGTAAACGGGAGATCGAAATACCTGACTTAGACATAGTCTGTGAAAACTGGAAACATCTCCGAAGTTCTTTGTAATTCGCTTATTTATTTATTTATTTACTTGAACAACACCCTCTTGAGAGGTCATTGCGCTACCCAATCGGGTCAGCGATAAAAATAGATTACAGTTAATCAATGAGCATAATTCGCAAGATAACAATAGGGAAAGCAATATAATAGTCACACGTGTAGAGCAATGTTGATTGATGACCATGTTTCTAAAACGATGGAAATAAAGTTAAACGATAACCAGTGTATTGATAGCAAAACAAAATAGATAATAATATTAGGATTAAATGTCAGATACAAGCAGTCGAACAACAAATTCAATTATATCATCGTATTCAGTCCTTCAATAAAATTGCTAGAGTTACGAGAGTTGTATTGTATTTCTAATAGATAATTTTAACCAGTCTTTTAAATTTACAAGTGTTTGAGACATTGTTAATACTGTCCGGCAGTTTGAGCCACAAACGAGCAGCCTGAGTTTTGAACTGGCGCTTTCCATGTTTAGTATTACCCGTATTACTAGGATGCACGTATTGCGTTTCGAGTAACAGTGGTAGAGGTGTTGTGTAGGTCTATATACTCCCGAAACATATCCAGGCAATAATTAAAAGTGCACGTTTGCTACACACTTTGTCCCACAACAAAACAAAGTCAAAATGAAATATGAGTCACGTCACCGACCCCGGCCCTTGTAGGGTATAACGCCCGCCACTGGCAACAAACTCCGCGGAACGGCCGCCGGTGGCGAATTTTTTTTTGCACTTTGTTGACATTAATGGCATGTAGAAGTTAGTTCTCCGCAAGTAAATTCGCGCCGGAAATAGCGACAAAATTTTGATGCATTTTATATTGATATTTTTTAGTTAAAATTTATTTATATGTTGTAGTATAGCGACACACATTTATGTAGTTAATTTATTTTAATGCTGTCAGAAATATCAGCTTTCGCTGTTGTCAACATTCAAACCAGGTTTAAGCCAACAGGCAGAATACACTGAAATTATGATGCAACAATAAATTATGTATTAGCATACGGGAAGAATATGACAGAAGTGTCTTAACATAGACATAAATTGTACAAGTAACCCAGCTAAAAAGCTACATTCTTACACAACCACCGTTTACCATTTGGACAGGCCGACTCAAACTCAGAATAGCACATGAAAACAAGGAAGAACTAGTCGTTATCGTAGAACGATTTTTAAAAAGTCGGCATCTAATGATTTTCCGTTAATTCGATGAATCCGATTCAACTTGTGCACGCTCTCATTTAAAATTCTAAGAAATAATGATTAAAAAATTAATGCTGGATTCTTAAATAGCAGCAGATAATGGATTTGCTGGAACGATTTAAGGTGCAGGCATGCCCAATTTAGGCTTTCTAACTGATTGTTAGATGTGGTATCTGATGCCGAGATTTTGAATACACTTTTTTAAGAACGGGCCACCGGACAGACCATCTAGGCGGGGTTAATCTCTGAATAATCAGAACGTGTTGTAGTCCTTCACGCAAACGCACCTTTCCTATGATTTGTACGCACAAGGTGATATTAAATAAAATCGTAGTCATAGCAAAAACGGTTATTCACGTACCGGCCAAGGTCCCCGAGCCCTTGGCAGGTCCTCCCGCTCCCCACTTATTTACGCCACTGACGGTAGTACACTTTTTATAGGCAGAATGTACTAGGGTGGTACTCTAATCCCGTAGTACGGCAGACGCTAATCCTGCTACACCAGTTTTTTCGTTTTCTTTTCTGAATTTCATTTTCGATTTTCTCTTTTTGGGAATTGAAATAGTTGAATCATATCCTTGACTGAAATAAACCTAGCATGTCAACTATATCGCTATTGCTATCGTGCTCTAAGAATACGAACCAACAGAAGGAAGAGAGAATATTACCGTTGAATAAATGATATCCAATTCCATTATCTGCCATTTTCATTTTATTGTAGACATTTTGGTAACAATATACTCGAATATTAATTCCGTCATGCATTCCGTGTGCCTTGATCATGTCAGCCTTACCAGAGAAATTGTGAACGTGTAACCGTGTTGCAAAATTACTCTTGTTCAGTTTCTATAGTTTTCCAGCTTTAAATTTAATACAAATTTTCCTTGTTATATTTCTGATAATTGCATTTGGATGCAATACTCATGTTTTCATTTAATTTATATCACATGCATGCATTTCATTCAGTCACACACTGAATAACACAATTCTGCATTTGTTCTTAGTTAGTACAATCTGTGAAGGTATTTGTATGAAAATAATTCCATTGATTCATTAGTTGAGAATTTAAGAGAATTAGGGAAGGCGACTGCAGTCTAGACCAGATTCATTCATTTTGATATTTGACTTATCTGCTAATTCAGAACTGGAGCCAGGGCGTACTTTCTGCTTCAGCCTCAGTAATTCAACTTACCTTTCTTACTCACTTAATTCCAAGCTTCAGCCTAGGAATCGCCTGTGTGCTATTCCTTACAAGTTTGTAAGAGTCAATAACTTTGGTGAAAATAAATACCCATCAAATCTCATGCTATTTGTCTTGACCACGGGTTTATTTCTCACACACATAAGACTTGCGAATCAAAGTCTTATATTCCAACAACTCTTCTAACATAAATTAGCAGTTAGTGTGGACGGAGGTAGTTTTATTGGTGGTAGAAGTGTGTGCGCGCTTTTCTTCAATGTGGTTCCTACAAGTTCAAGCCAAGCATCCTTAATTTAAACTACTCCTAATGTCCGGCTAAGTAATGTAGATATGTGTCAGCATATCCGCAATATCATCTCTCCGCATTAAGACAGTCATTGCTCATCTGTTTCTTAGCTCGAGCGGTATTTCCTGTTGCCAGCCCTGTCAATTTTGTCCTTGAAAAACACGCGGAGAGAATTAAATGTTTGTAAGTGGGGTGGTTGTCATCCACCCTATTTGCTGTGCGCATCAAATGCGCAGTAGTTTTTGATGTATATCACAAACAAAATATCTCACGCAGACGAATTCGATACCTAAGGTCTTGTCTGGATCCGATACCAGAGAGGTTCCCTTGTTAGATATCCGGAGCTGTTAAAATGTAGCGTGTTCGGATATCCATCCACATCGGCAAACCTCTAGTAATCTATGACGTGCATCAGTAATACTCTGTTAAATAATAATGGATTTTATAAATAAATAAATTCACTTTGGGTCCAAAACCTGGCTATATATCGTATTGTATAAGTATTACCCTCTTAACGCTCAGGAGCCCAATATTTCTAAGTTTAATATACTACGCAAGCACAGTCAGCGATACCCCGATTTCTTTATAATCTACACTTTGATTGTACAAAATTAAGACGCCGTTGCATTGTGGTTTTTCCAAACAGCGTCAATTTGAACTAAAATATTCTATTTGAAAATATTTTGAGATATAAGAGTTGCCTACCAATTAAGGGGCCTTTAACTCATAAAAGTCGGTTGACTTGATATTTCTGAACAGACTTTTGCAGAGCGATGACGATGCGCGGCGTCCTCAAGCAATTGTTGTGTTCATATAGTCGATACCAAAAGAGCAAATATTATTTCAAATAGAAAAGACGATCATTCTCATCGCCACAGCAGAAGAATCCAGAATTCTGACGGATTAGAAGTAAAAAATGAAAGACCAAAATTGACCGAAAAGGAATTGACATTTGCAGTTAATTATGGTTACTACGGAATGTGTACACCATTCCGGTATGCAAATAATACGTACACTTGTACGGCTCGGTTGCGTTTGGTATTCATAATGATTACCATTTTTCAAGTGAACATGAAGAGGAATGCTTTTGAAGTTATTGAACTTTGGAGTCAAGTCATGGACATTGCCCACAGAGCATCATATCGCTACGAAGTTGAGAAGGCGGGGCGTAGCGTAGGTGCGTCATCATAATCAGAATAATCTTATTGTTAGTACCCATCATACTGGTACAATTCGGTCTTCTGGCAATCTATTTGTATCAGTGCGACTATCATATTTTGGGCGGAGTTTTTCCCACTCGTGACACTGATGGTGGTCACAGATCTGCTCCAATCATGATTTTCTACTTGGGAGTTGAAGTTTTCATCAGTCTACAATTGGTTTCATGTACCTCCGTTACGGCGAGTGTAATCATCCTGGCTGTCCAGGCTTATCTAACTGTTTTCTGTGTTTTGAAGTAAGATTACCAATTTTTAAGCACGACTTTTTTGTGGCATCTTAATCGGAATAATTTTTGGAAATATTATAGTGGTTAAACCTTGTGTGTTTGCATTGTATCTGCATTAATGTGACTATCATATCTTGGGTGGGGTTCTTCCCGCCTGTGACACTGACGGGGGTCACATATCCTTTCCAATTTTGATTTTCTATTTGGGATTTCAAGTTTTCATCAGTCTGCAGGCAGTTTGTTGCACCTTGGTTACGGCGATAGTAATCATCGTGGCGGTACAGGCTTCCTTGACTGCATTCGACATTTTAAAGTAAGATTATCCATGTTTACCTGGAAAAAATTTTTGTTAAAAATTTCTTCTCAAAATTGTGGTGACTGTCCAAATTTCTTCAGTAACACTTTTTGCGGGTTTGAAGTTAGATTATAAATTTTTAAACTGGACATTATTATTAATAGTCAATAAAATTATACCCGTTCCAATTATTGACAAGCGAAAGTCTGCTTGATGAGGTGACAATCAAAAATCCAGCCTGACACTTAATTTTATCGATTGGACATATCCGGAATGGATTTTCGTGAAATACGTCTCATTAAATTTTTTCGCCTATCTCCAGAATTATAGCCAAAAAGTTCTTGAGGCCCCCACCCTCCTTCCGTGAACGTTGGGAAATCATGGTTTAAAGTGTGTGACAAATATTTTTGTTCATCTTTCATCTTGACTCTATGTTTACAGGTACAGTCGTAGGAAGGTGGGGGGCGAGCCTCAATTTTTGCAATATTGCGAATATCGATACTCACACAGTCTCCGTCACGGTTTTTACACGTGCAAAAAAGTATTCGCAAATTCTTAGAGCGAGCTCTCCACGTTGTGGATGGCCTTGAGGAAGGGTATGAGGATGGCGCTAAGACAGTGTACAGGGATGGCGCTAAGACAGTGTACAGGGATGGCGCTAAGACAGTGTACAGGGATGGCGCTTAGGAGTTTGTGGGAAGATGCGTTATGCTAATTAGATAAGCAAATTCGCAGAAAAAATTTGTACTTGCTTTAACGTTGCAGGTAACGCAACACATACGTGCCAAAATTAGCATGTGCTCTTAACGTTGAAAGGGACGCTAACGACACAAACACATCCCAATGTAAACTTTACACTACCACAGCGGCGGTGCTAGTGATGCTAGCGGCGGTACACTATATACAACACTTCAGGGCACGCCACGTGTATCTTCAACATAAAAAAGGACATAGCAGTGGGTTGTCGTGCTTCATCAAAATAAGAAGTTAGAATACTATAATTAACAAGTGCCTACTAATGGATATTATGTAAATGCCAGTCGAGTTAGGGGATTACTTATTTGTGCTAAGAGGAGGAATATTCAGACTACTTTGCATACTTGTTTCGTCGACTGTAGCAGATCCCAGTTAACATTAGTAAAAGGTCGATCTTGACTCCGTGTATTACACACATTATGTACCAGGTTCAGTCAAACCACACTCAGTATTATTTTTCATGAATTACAAGTAATGCAAGTCTTCCTGGTGTTGCAGAAATTAAATAGCTGGAAGCGTTTGTATACCTGAAACTGACTGAAAGTCTCAACTGATAGAACGAACCTAAACATTGCATGCCTAAGTTGGGAACGCGCTGGGGTCCAAATAACTCAAAAATTAGCTGACCACAGCTACTCGGCACTCACGAGGACGCAAATTACTATTTATTTCTAAAAATAAAAACCCCGAACCAAAGGAACACAATAAATCCCATTTATTGTGAATTTCCTTCACATCTAAATTTGTTGATATGGAATTTTGTGGACTTATTTCTTTGTGGACAAATAGGCGAAAGTAAACCATTTGTCAGACGGCTGGTGAATTTTATTTTGCTCATGCTGATTGACTGACCGGCGAACCGATCAGAGAAAAGAGATGTTAAAGGCCAGGATCGAGAGGTAAAAAACCGAGATTAATTTTTCACTTCCTTTTTTTTCTTTTTATAGTACCCCAGACTGTCTATGTGGCACTACGCCGTAGATACTAATTACTTTTGTTCCATCAGATTCCATCAGTCTCCATTGGTTGTTCAATTCGTGCCTACGTGTTTCTGCGTCTTAATATTAACTAATCTGGAAGTTTCTGAGGGAGAAAATACGCAATAAACAATTTCCATTATTACTAATACAATTCCTATTCATTCCGCTAACATTTGTCTATTTCAACTTCCTGAGGTTTCTATTCCCGTCTTGCGTTGCATTACATTGAACTAACCTAGTCACCTACATGAAAGTTACGTGGCGTCCCAAGCTCTGCACTGCACAGCCTGCACGGCCCGGTACAGCAAGCTGTGCGCGACCCACCTGAGCGCACAGCCTCTACCCAATTACATTACATCATTTTTGTCATGATATTACATCATGTAACATCATGACATGAGTGTCATATTTTGGGTGGAGTTTTTCCCGCTTGTGACACTGATTGAGGTCACAGATCTAATCCAATCATGATTTTCTATTTGGAATTGAATTTTTCATCAGATTGCAAATGGTTGGCTGCACCTCGGTTATAGCGACTGCAATCATCAGGCTTCCCTAATTCTGGTCAAGGTTATGAAGTAAGATTATCAGTTCTTAAGCGGGACATTATTATTAATAGCCAATAAAATCATAGCCGTTCCAACTTTTAACAAGCAAAAGTCATCAGGTGTTTACCAAGAATTCGGCCCGACACCGAATTATATCAATACGACATACCCGGGATGGGCTTTCGTGAAGTACGTCTCCACAATTACATTTTTTGGCTATCTTCAAAATCTTAGCCAAAATGTTAATAAGGCCCTTCACATTAACAATCAAAAATCATAGGTTAAAGTGTCGGACAAATTTTTTCCATCTTTTATTTTGAGTCTAAGTTATGAGTTGCCGATGAGATGCAGTTCATTTTTTTATAGAATTTTTTTTTACATAATTTTGACTTCCTATTTTATTCTAAAGGATTTTAGGCTAAACTTTTGGGAGATAAGTTCCGAACCACCTTCTACGTGAGGTTTAATAATGTAATTGATGAAATGATGTAATACAGACTTAATAGATTATTACGTCTTTCTTCCCAAATTTGTACAGCTCTCAAACATAATTCTAGTCCAAGAGTGCAAGGACGACAGCAGAAGGGAGAACATTGCATCGAAGCATAAATTTACTCAGTCTCAGTCATCATAATTGCTTCGAATTCGTCGTCATTCCCACATTCGTATTTGTCGGAGTTTTGTGTTTCGTGATGGGAAATTATATGATCCTAAGGCCTCCAGTCAATGCCATTCTTAGAATGCAGCTGCTCTAGTCAATATCGGTGTTACTCTGCCCATCAGCCTCGTCATTCAGGATGCTACAAAATTTCCAGAATTGTCTCGCAATCTCTTGCTTACCACAAAAAGAAGGTTTACGACTAAGGATCAGACGCTACGTTTCCTTAATAGCTGTCGACCTGTAAAGATTTTTGTTGGAGGGTTTTTTTTCAGTAGAGAGTTTTTGCCAGAACTCGCTCAAATTGTTATTGAGAACACAATCACTGTCATTCTAGCGTAGAGCGCTAAGTGACAAACAAACCTCCTCAACGACACCCTGTACTTAAAAAATTCATAAACAGGAGATCGAAATTTTGTGAAAACTGGAAGCATCTTCAAAGTATTTTTTATCCCCTTAGAAATATTCTACGAGTTCAAGCTTTAAGGACATTGTAGCACACAGTAGGCAGCGACACATGCGAAGGTCAGATCAATGATAAAATGACGCTCAAGAATACGCTGATTACCAATTCCTCTGAATTGAAATGCGAATAAATAATAGTTTATGTGAATGTATAAGTATCTCTCCATAGTTGAGAGCCTATATTTAATTGGTCTGCAAGAGAATGCAAAATCAATATTTTTATGTGTTAAGAACGTACGTAAGCTGAGAAATGAGAGTAGTACCTTTGTCGTTCACGGGTAATTCAGTGATTATCTCAGTCCTACTTATTTATGAAGGCAGCATTACTGAGTCAATTGTAATTAAATTAAAATTTCCGAATATTATTTAGTTTTGTTAGTTCAATATATGTAGAGATTACAGTCTCACATTTACGATGTAAATTTTGAAGACGAAGAAATGAAAATAGGTATAACATAATTCACTACAAGTAAAACCAGACACATTTTGAAGTAAGCCTCGTGCGTACACATATTTTATATTTTTAACCGTAAACATTTCACTGTGGTCAATGTGTACGACGTACGGAACTAGGTATGAAATATGATGTTTCTTGACTTTCTTATTTGCACTTCTATACTGAAACTGTACTGGAAGAACAGCGGGTGACTAATTTCATCGAACTTGGAAATTCGTGATTCAATTAAAATATTTCTTTATATATCATTCATGATGAAACTAATTGATGACATTATTTCATTTAGTTGTAATGTTGTTGTAAAAATCACACCGCCGAATGTTTCTGTTAATGACATGCCATGACGTATGACGGGAGCTGAAACTCTTTTCTGGTACGAGAAACAGACATTGTATATCAAATATCTTGCTTAAGCATAACAAATACCGATATTACAGACATTAGAGTAACATTTCTGCTCGAAGCAGTCATGACTCAGAGGAATTGTAAAATTTCTTATAAAGTCATGAAATCGGTCAGGCGCGTGCGCCTCTACCATTCAAACTATCCATGGAATTCTGAAGATGACCAGGCGGTTAAACAAGCTATAATCCTTTTACTAGGAGAGCTAGGAGAGCAATTATAGAAAAGAAAATTAGTAATGAAAAGAAATGAATGGTACTGTCGTAAGTGTGAATTGAAGCGATACCTCTTAAACCAATCGGTAAGGAA
>JAQGCA010002729.1:0-13235 GCA_034698945.1 Protaphorura quadriocellata | reverse complement strand
AAATACACGGATTCATTGGTGGTCGAGAAAGAAATGGACTGTCCGTTTTAGAAAGAAAAGTCCATGTCATTATTAGTTAGTCCCTTCGCATGCGAGACGTGTTTATTACGTAAGAAGACCTTGTGAGCAAAAAGTTGGAATTCTCATCCCGGGGAGCAATATTCCAGGAAATAAACCAATAAATAAATGCCTTGGTTGCATTAAGTAGCAGAGTCTGCATAGCCTGGATATACTTTATATTCCTATGCACTGCTTGTAGCAGCCTAACTGTGTAAGTCACATAGGGTAGAGGGAATACCTTGACAACGCTTTCCGATTAGGTAGGTTCATACTGTCTAAAGAAAAAAAAATCGAGTTTGTCATTTCCATGTCGGTGGGACATTGTGGAAAGTCCTTCTTAAATTCTATTGTTTGAACAGTATGACCTTACCTTATAGCGAAGTTGTCGTTATACTGGAGCTTGGCAGTTTCAATTGATTCACTTACGGTGCTAGTAGACTCAAGGCTTGTTTGGATTTGTAAGTATCGTAAGTCTAAATATTAACATGTAATAGTGTATCCCTAATACGAGAATCAACTCCCATACTCTCTCTGCTTGAATGCAGGGGTTAGAACTCTAATAGAGAAATAAACAAACAAAGAATTAGCGTTACCCTCGAGTCTTCATCCCTTGACTCCTCCTCGGAAGAATCTGGATTCAACCCACGACGTACTCTTTTGACCGTTTTCCTGGAATTTCGTATTGGCCTAATATTAACTGACGATTCGTTGACTAATTGATAAGGAATTAGAGTTCACACTCACGCGGTCTCGGAGGACGGTGTCCGTTGCTTCCAAGTCTCTTCTATCCCAACTTTCTGCTTCCTCCTCCTATTGATTTTGTCCCTTTTGGCCATGGGTGGTGATCCCGAGTTTCTGTCACCCGGGTCACTCTCACCTTCAATGTTGAAGTCCGGGTCAGAGTCAGACTCAGGATTGGACTCATTCTCAGACTCCTCACTACTCTCCAATCTTTCTCTCGTTTCGACTTCACCCACGTCATATTTAAATTCAGTGACTGGTGACTGATCCAGGTCAACGGGGTCCATGAGCAACGGGTCTTGTGTCAGTCTGACCTGACCTACATGGGTGGCTTTAACGTGGTCCCTCAGTCTCCGAATGTAGACGAGACAAATCTCACACTCCCGGTCACACTGGAGAAGGTCGAGACATAATTCCTGGAATTCCTCCTCCTTTTGTTCAAAGTGGATGGACTCAGGGCTACCAGGCTTTGGATTAGTTTTGATGAATCTTCCCCCGGGGTCAAGGTCAAGGTCAAGGTCAAGGTCATCATCAGCACCTACTATTGAGTTCCCTGCGATGCTCCTGTCCTGAATTAAAATGAAATACATTCGCATTAGTTGACATTCCCCGTACACAGTCGGAAGTCGGACAATTCTGGGCAGATATTTGATTTCTTTGTATTTGCTCCAGGGTCTAGGAGAGGTGCCCCTAGTAGTCTAAATGCATATATGTATTCACAGCCAGTTGTATCATATAATGGTAGCTGTTTGAGTCTCAAACAAGTCAATCGCGCATTGCCAAAAAAAATTATAACCAAATATTCCATATTAAATTTGTTTTTGCTTCAGCAAAGCTTTGACTCAATTTTAGTTTATTTGCGAAAGAGGAAATGTCGAAAATATAAATTCTATCGTGACTGTGACAAAGTTTTGCACTCAAGCAAAAAGACAAATTAACAAGGGAGCTTCTTTTAGTGAGTACACTGCAGCATTACATCAAATTTATGTCATGATGGACTGACCTCATATTTGATGTCCATTTCGTCATCTATGGATGGATTTTTGGTCTGAATGAGATCCTCAGCAACTTTATTTCTTGTGTTTGATTCCTCTCCTTGTCCTTGGTACCCACAAGGAACGCTGAATTTGCTTCCGGATAATGCTTCTATTTCGTGTTTTGTATTAGACACGAATTCGTGACGGAAGGGCAGACGTCTGCAATCAATTAATATCAGAATAAAAGAATTATTAATTTGCACTAATCTGTGGAGTTTACTTTAACACCTGAACTCAGACTGGATTTCATTGCTTCATCCATTTCCGTTCTAGAATTCGAATCTACTCAAAGGTTCTTTAATTATAAGAACATGGTTTGTTTGGTTACTGAATTACTTTTAGCTTTATACTAAGGTCAAGAATTTGACCTTACGCTGTTGGCTCTTGTCAACATTTCGCACCTCGATATTAGACGATGCGGTCAGATTAGAAATGATTGACAAATACGAACCTTTGAAATTCACTCTCCGATATTCGATCCAGTTTGACCCTGACTTGTTCATTTTGGCTCAGTTTCCAGTCACCAACTTCAAGGTCACGGTCATCCTCCCCATCCAACGTCGTGTTGTGTTCAATCCCACATCCCTGGAATAAAAATTCAATTGTCAACATTAAGGTTTCCGTCATAGCGAAATCCAGGATTGCGGGAGAGGAGTCGAAACCTACTGACCTCATATTTGATGTCAATTACGTCATCAAGAGATGGGTCGCAGTCGAATTCTTCTGGCTCATGTGCAGAGTTATGGTTGTGTTGTCCTTCCACCTCCACATGACTACCGAGGGTCCATTCATGTTGTCCATCTTGTTCGACCATGACCTCTGACCCAAACTCGTCAAATCCAGATGTAAGGATATCCTTCGTGACTGACCCACTCATTGTGGAGGGTCATGAATGACGCCAGGACTCAATTTCTTATTCTGTGGATTTTCTGGAAGGAAATATTAAAATAATAATTGTTTTGAGTTGGCATAATATTACAAACTAATTGATTGATTGAACTACAATCCTTTACTTTTACCTAACCAAAAAGAACTAATTCTTGCGGAATTCATTGACTTTGTGTTATGCATGATAAAAAATTACTTTACTGCATATCCAGAATTCTTACAGTCTTAAAAATGCGCAGTTCTTCCACAATCTTACCTTCCGATGAACTCTCTCTCTCTTCCAACTTCTGCACCAATTCCCCCAAACTGAATCCCGACCACAATTACGAGAACGTTGTGTTGAAAATTCGCCGAGAATTTAGTTGAAATTTTATTTAGGAGGAATAGAAAACTGAACAATTCTTCAAAGTCTCAATGTTTGAATTCTGAACTCGGTCCCGCTCTGTGGCTACGGGCAGATCAACATATGAGGACATACAAGGGACCATTCATAAATCAGGTAACGCAATTCTCGATTCTTGTCAACCCTCTCAAGTGTCCGCGAATTAACTTTCTAGCTGAAAGACGGGCAATTTATTCAAACATTTCTTTCAAACTTGACATAATGACAATCCTTTCAAAATTGAAATGCCCAAATTTTGGATTGAAACATACTGCATACATTCTGATTCCTTATTATTAATATTCAAATGATTTGAAATCTTCCATAAAAATGTAAATTAATTTATTACGTGGATCGTACTTACCTTGACCTGACTACCTGACTTTCCAACATTCCAACTCACTTCCAACCAACCCTCTCACTCCTCCACTTGCGATACCTCAGCATAATTTTCAAAATGTTGTTCTGGGAATTTGAATTTGTCAAAGTGAATTTGGGCGGAAAACAATAAAAATATCCTTGAGGTTTTACAACTGATTCAGAGTCCAGATTGTTTAAATTCCTAGCTTCGTCACGTCACCTTCGTCACGTTCTACTCGTCACGTGAGTGAAGGGGTTGAGTGATCAGACTCATCAGACGACAATACGGGGACGTTCAGAAACCGAGTGGTCCCAGGAATCATTGAATCCTTATTTTTTTTATTACAGTTAAGAATTTCGGATTAAGCTGTTGTCATCATTTGGACCCGAATCGTCAAAAATTAAATATAATTAAAATTACATACGAGAGAGGATAGATGAAGTTAATGACATGAATAATATTACACTCACGGAAAAGACTCCCTACTAAACTCATACACACAAAATTAACTGAGTGTCTAGGTAGCTCAAGATCACTAGGGTGGGGTGTGCTAATTCGAGCCACCATGTGCAATGTGCTAATTACGGCCACCTCTTAACTACGTGGGCATGGCAACCAAGAAACATGCGCACAAATGGCGGTGGCTGTTATTAGCACACTTTTTGTGGTTATGGAGAAATTAACACATACACGACAAGTGTGCTAATTCCAGCCTATCTTGATGCACGTAACTCCTCCAACGGACGTGTGAAACTGAGACTGTGTCCTAATTTCAGCCAGGGGGAGGAGTTTTTTCCGCGTTACCCCACGTGATAAATGGACGTAATTGGCACACTTTCCCAAAGTGGCTCGAATTAGCCCATTTCCCCCTATATTGTCCGGTCATACAGTTTCATCAGCTTGACCCCACAAACAAACAAACACACAAATATTAGCATTAGTCATCCACCCATGCGACATTCAGTATTCACCTCACATTACACGTTGTTACTATTGGATTGAAAAACGTATTTCATAATTTTCAATTTCGATAATTACGAAGAAATGGGAGTGGATAGTAGTGGATTTGGACTCATTTATTGAATGATTTATTTCAATTGTGATTGTAGTTGTATGGAGGTTGAAATGACTGGATTACAGTATTACTCTGTTTTACAAGTCCCATGACTCAAAAATTATTCCATGAATACCTATTTGGTCAGTAGAATTATTTCAGTAGGATCAATTTAGCGTCACTTATGGTGAGTCAATGTATCCAATCTTGAGAAACTCTGCTCACATTCCGACATTCCTCACACTGAGTCTGTAGCTTTTCTGATTCATACTGTCGTCCACATTACCTTGTCCAGAGCTTTTCACCGGAACTACTGGGGCCAATTTGGATGAAAGGAGTGGGCTGACGCCTTACGGAAAAATGTACGCGTGTACGCCGTTAAAATTCGCTGAATATTTTGTAAATTGTAGCCCTCTGCATACTGGGCATAAATTTTCCGAAGATCCTACCCCCAAAAGTTTAACCGTTGGTCACTAGGAATACGGAGGGGGGCATGCGCGACGGCGTACGATGACTTTCACTTTGCCATTCACTCGACGTCATCGCACGGCTTGGCTACTGCGACACTTGCACACGATAGAAATATAAGGATGGGAAGCACATTATGATTATTTGCTGACTTGAGTCAATTATTTTCCAAATGTATGTATTTAATTATAGTTATAATTATTTAATTGTTTAAATAATTATGTCAATATTTAGAAATTTTTAACATTCGGATTTGGATAACGAAGAAATGGTCGTGGAAGTGTGACTCATGTATAGAATGATTTATTTGACTTAAAAATGTATGTGTACAGATTGAATTGACTGCATTCAATTATTGTTACTCGGTTCCATACGTCACACGACTCAGTTATTATTCCCAGAATATCTGTACGATCACAATAAATTTATTTGAGGACTAAATCATGAGTTAACACATTATTCACTTACTACGTTACAATTATCATCTTAATAATTTTCTCTTAAGTATTGAGAGCATAGGGATGTCAGATAATCTGTTAAGCATTAAGGCCATAGAGAGAGGCCAGATATTCTCTTAGCATTACGGGCATATGGAGGTCAGATTTTAACAGTAAGGGCATGGGGAGGTCAGATTCTCTCTTAAGCATTACGAGGATAGGGTGGTCAGATTTTCTCTTATGAATTACGGGCATGGGGAGGTCAGATTTTCTCTTACGCACTACCGGCATGGGGAGGTCAGATTTTGTCTTAAGCATTACGGGGATAGGGAGGTCAGATTTCCTCTTAAGCATTACGGTCACAGGGATGTTAGATTTTTGACACTTACGTGGTGCTTCCTCGCCAACATTTGGAAGTGGTGTTCTAATAATTTTTATTTAACACCAGCGCTCAGTGGTGTTTTAATTCTGGATTGCTTTTAATGAAAACAAGTTAGAGCGAATTATTACCAGATGTGCTTGAACATATTTGCGATAAGATTGCTAGTCCGGTACTCGTTCGAATTCCTTACAAACGAATAAGCTTCAAGCAAATATTTTTCCAGGACAATCTCTATTAAGTGTAGCTGTGACATATTGGCTATTGCAGTCGGTGGTAAAAAGTTGAAGAACTATATGAGAGGTACTAATATGGATTAAAGCATTTTGGAATTGAGGTTGCGTTAATATGATTGAGTTTATAAAAGGTGTGTGTAGGAAGTTTGGGGTATGACGGACAGACAGACAAAGGGATTTTATAAGCTCTTTACAAGACTGCGTCCACGGGCTAATAAAGTAAGCATTTGATCAAACTCAGTCAAAAGTGGAAAGCATAGTCAAATTTGAAATTAATCCTCCTTCGTCCCAATTATTCCTACTATTTCTTTGACTCGGCAATGGAACAAAGCGTCAAAAGAAGTCTGCTGATTTTGTCACCAGTTTTTATCACTGCGGCATTAATCATATAATGATATATCTCTGATAACAAAAATGAAATGTATTTCGAAAGTGAAGTGTGACTATTGTATTGACTGATTTATTTCACTTGCAAATGTATACAAATTGGAATTTATAATTGACAGTATTAACCGTTTGTAGAAGTCTCAGGACTCATTCATTTTTATTTCTAGTGGTGCCTTGAATGGATTTCTCCACCGTATGACTTCTTATGTGAATACGCAAACCAACATTTTGTAAGAAAGTCAACCCACATTTCTTACAAATGAACGGTTTCTCACTAGTGTGTACTCTCTTGTGCTGACTCAAGTGGGAGCATGTTTTGAAACTCTTCTCACACACATCACACTTGTACAGTCTTTCACCAGTGTGAACTGTCTTATGACGACTCAATTCGGAGGATCGTTTGAAACTCTTCTCACACACATCACACTTGAAGGGCCTCTCACCAGTGTGAACTCTCTTGTGCTCATTCAAGTTGGAGGACGATTTGAAACTCTCCTCACACACATCACACTTGTACAGTCTTTCATCGGTGTGAACTCTCTTGTGCTGAGTCAAGTTGGAGGACTGCTTGAAACTCTTCTCACACACATCACACTTGAATGGTCTTTCACCAGTATGAACTCTCTTGTGCTCAGTCAAGTCGGAGCAAGTTTTGAAACTCTTCTCACACACATCACACTTGAGCGGTCTTTCACCAGTGTGAATTTGCTTGTGCTGAATCAAGTTGGAGGATCGTTTGAAACTCTTCTCACACACATCACACTTGTAAAATCTTTCATCGGTGTGAACTCTCTTGTGCTGAGTCAAGTTGGAGGACAGTTTAAAACTCTTCTCACACACATTACACTTGAACGGTCTTTCACCAGTGTGAACTTTCTTGTGCTCAGTCAAGTTGGAGAATGTTTTGAAAATCTTCTCACACACACTACACTTGTACGGTTTCTCACCAGTGTGAACTCTCTTATGATAACTCAATGTCCCGCACTCGCCACACCTGCAAGATTTCATACCACACTCTGGTTTCGAACGAGATTTCTTGCATACTGTTTTCAAAATTTTCTGGTAAAGTGGCTTTCGGTTTTTGTTGTGATCAGAGTCACTCTCGCTTCTTCCATTGCCTTTGGAATTTTTCTCCTGACAACGAGTGTTCAACAGACCTTGGGAATGATTCTCTGTGGTGTTAGTGTTCGGTGGAGGCTTTTTATTTGACTTCCTTTGACTATTTTGTGATGGTTGACTTTCCGACCTCGTGTTTAAAAAAATGATGGCACCCTCATCGTTGACTTTCTCCCCAGCATGAGTCTTGGAAAAATTCTTCCGTCGTCTTCGTGATTTTGGACCTGATGATTTTAGACTTCGGTTGTAATCAGTGCCACTATCACTGTCACCAGAACATTCTTCGTCTGACTCCGCCTAATTTAAAAGATACACCGATTAATTGATGGTCGAGAAAGAAATGGATTGTCCGTTTCAGAAAGGAAAATCATTTTGTCATTATTAGTTAGTCCCCTCGCATGCTAGAGAGAATACCTTGACAGTGCTTTCCGATTAGGTAGGTTCATACTGTCGAAAGAAAAAAAATCTAATTTGTCATTTTCATGTCGATGACACATTGTGCAAAGCCCTCCTTAAGTTCTATTGTTTGAACAGTATGACCTTAGCGTAGTGTTATAATTAGTTCTAGTTCTAACTAACAAGGTACACTCGTGAGGTGCCCCCTGAGTTCAGCAAGCGGACCCAACTTTTTTGGGTGACTTGGGTCATCCAAATGATGAATCCGAAAATATTTTTTGTCAGAGTGAAATGCTGACCCGTAGTTGGTCATCAAAGGTTATGGGGGGATGACCAACTACGGGCCATCTAATGTAATGTGAAACGCCTACCACGGCTACCAGATCCGGAGAGGGAGCCATCTCATAATACATTAGAAGGCACGGGGGATAACCCTTGATGACCAACTACGGGTCAGCATTTCACTTTGACAAAAAAATATTTTCGGATACATCATTTCGATGACCCAAGTCACCTAAAAAGTTGGGTCCGCTTGCTGAACGCAGGGGGCAATTCACGAGTGTACCTTGTAAGTCCTTTAATTTAGTTATAGTTCTAGTTCCAGGAACTAGAACTAGAACTCAATGTAAACTTCAGAACTAGAACTAGAACCAGAACCAAAACTCAAACTAAATTATCACGCGGAGCTGTACTGGAATTGAGTTCTAATTGAGTTCTTCAGTTATAGTTTTCACGCTTCCGTGGAGAACTAAATTGGAACTGGAACTAAAATAGAATTCGAGTGGAACTAGAACTAAGAACTTAAACTAAATCGAAAATACTTTGGAACTAATTAGAACTAGAACCTTGAGTTGCACGTGGAACTAGAACTAACTGGAACTAATCAGAACTAATATAACACTACCTTAGCTTATATGGAAGTTGTCGTTATGCTGGAGCTTGGCAGTTTCAATTCATACCCTTGCGGTGCTAGTAGACTCAAGGCTTGTTTGGATTTGCAAGTGTAAATATTAACATGTAATAGTGTATCTCTAATAAGAGAATACTCTCTATGTTTGAATGCAGGGGTTAGCACTCTAATAGAGAAACAAACAAAGAAACAATTAGCGTTACCCTCGAGTCTTCATCCTTTGAGTCCTCCTCGGAAAAATCTGAATTGATCCGACGCCGTACTCTCTTCACCGCTTTCCTGAAATTTCGTAATGGTCTAATATTAATTTCGGATTCGTTGACTAATTGAGAAGGAATTAGAGTTCACACTCACGCTCCATCGAAGGACGGTGTCTCTTCTATCCCAACTTTCTGCTTCCTGGAATTGATTTTGTCCCTTTTGACCATGGCTGGTGATGCCGAGTTTCTGTCATCCGGGTCACTCTCACTTTCAATGTTGAAGTCTGGGTCAGAATCAGACTCAGGATTGGACTCATTCTCAGACTCCTCAGTACTCTCCATTCTTTCTTTCCTTCTAACCTCACCCATGTCATATTTGAATTCAGTGGCAGGTGACTGATCCAGGTCAACGGGGTCAATGAGCAACGGGTCTTGTGTCAGTCTGACCTGACCTCCTCCATGGTTGGTTTTAACGTGGTCCCTTAGTCTCCGAATGTACAAGAGACAAATCTCACACTCCCGGTCACAATGGAGAAGGTCAAGACATAATTCCTGGAATTCCTTCTCTTTTTGTTCAGAGTGGAGAGACTCAGGGCTCCCAGGCTTTGGATTAGTTTTGGTGAATCTTCCGTCGGGGTCAAGGTCAATGTCGAGGTCATCCTCAGCATCTACTATTGAGTTGCCTGCGATGCTCCTTACCTGAATTAAAATGAAATACGTAATCATTAGTTGACATTCGCCGTACACAGTTTACAATTCTTGTTAGATATGTGATTGTTTTGTATTTGTTCGAAGGTCTAGTGGGGGTACCCCAAGTAGTATAAAGACAAATATTTTTTCGCAAGGATACATGAACTTTTGTTACAGTTAATTCCATCATATAGTGGTAGTCGGTTGAGTGTGAACCAAGACAATTGCGTTTTGCCAAAATAAGTTATAACGAAAGATTCTGTATTTGTTTTTGCTTCAGGAAAGTTTTGACACAATTGTATTCTATTTGCGAAAGTGGAATGTTGAAAATGTAAATTCTATCGAGACGGTCACAAATACTTGTACCCTGGCAAAAAGACGAACAAAAAACGGATACTTATTTCCTGAGTACACTCCAGCATTACACATTTCTATGTCAGGACGAACTGACCTCGTATTTGATGTGGATTTCGTCATCAACAGATGGAGCTGGAGTCTGAATGATATCCTCAGCAACTTCGCTTCTCGCCTTTGATTCCTCTTGTCCTTCGTCCTCCGGCAGACCACTGGACATACTTCCTGCTAATTCTTTTATTTCGTGTGTTATATATGACTCGAATTCATGACAGGAGGACAAAGAACTGGATTCAATGAATATCAGAATATCAGAATAATTGATTTGCAATAATCCCGTGGAGTTCAGAATCACTTTGAAAGTGACTCCACTCAAACTCCTCTCCATTCCATTATCTATTTCCGTTCTAGAATTCGAATCTACCCAAAGGTTCCTTAATTATAAGGACATAAGAGTTGGAATGACTCCAGGAGGTAATTTTATTTAAGAGATGTTAATTTTTGTCCAAAGTTTTGTGATAAGAATGGAAGGGAAACGTTGTAGGTCCTCAACAATCTAGATTCTACCTGTGCTCAAGTTATCACCACACACGACCCGGTTGAGGGTCACTCATTGGACTGCGACTCCTTGAACAAGTACCAGTTGCCTAATAATCTAACGGTGAAGAAGAATAAAATAAATTCTTACCGAGAGCTCAATTTCTAGGAATTATGATTTGTTGAGACCGAAAAAGTAATAAATTGTTAGCATTTCTCACCCGGGAATTAGACGATACGGTTAAAATTAGAAATAATTGACGAATACGAACCTTCGAAATTCCTCCTCCGATATTCGTTCCAGTCTGACCCTGCATTCTACATTTTGATTCAGTTTCTCGCCATCCAATGTCGTCTTGTGTTCAATCCCACTTCCCTGGAATAAAAATTCAAATGTGAACGTTTAGGTTTCCGTCATAGCAAAATCTAGGATTGCGGGAGAAGAGTCAAAACCTACTGACCTCATATTTGATATCAATTTCGTCTTCAAGAGATGGGTCAAGGTCGAATTCTTCTGACCCCAGTTCAGAGTATTGGTTGTGTTGTCCTTCCACCTCCTCATCACTACCAAAGGTCCGTTCATGTTGTCCATCTTGTTCGACCTTGACCTCTGACCCAAACTCGTCAAATTCAGATGTCAGGATACCTTCCGTGACTGACCCACTCATTGTGGACTCAACTTAATATTTCCGTGGATTTTCTGGAAGGGAAACAATAAAATAATAACAATGATTGTTCTTTACCGTCCGCATAATATGTACAGGGTCACGGACAACCTTTGCCCCCCCCCCCCCGTTGGCCTGCGCAATCTTGGTAGGGCCGGACAAAAAGTGCACTACGCGCGTCGGATTTTCAAGCGGAGTACCTCCCTAGATCATTCATAAGATTCTCTACGAAATGCATAGCTCACTTTTTGTCCGGCTCTCCCAGATTGCGCTGGCCAGGGGGGGGTAAAGGTTATGCGTGACCCTGTAGTAACTAATTTATTAATTACCTAACTAATGTGATGTGATTCTTGTAGAACTTAACTCGGTTATGTTATGTTTGAAAAAAAATTATTACACAATATCCAAAATTCTTACTAGTTTCAAATTGTTTTTTCTTTTAAAAAAAAGTCTTAGTTGTGGAAAATAAATTGAGTGGAATATGAAAAGATGAAAACATGAATTCATTTGATTTTCAAATTAATTTCCTCCCAAAAATTATGAGACTCAATGAAGTTAAGTTTTTTGATAAAAGTTATCCGAATACTGACAATGAGACCGAGACTGAATTAAATAAAATCCATGATTCCTTGATTCTCCATTTCATTGTTTTTAATATTTTTTTTTCTAGATTGTTACTCTCGCATTAATTCTAACTAAGAGAACTGAAACACTTCCTCAACCTTACCTTCCAGTGAAGTCTCTTCAAACTTCCGCATCAATTTCCCCAGACTGAATCCCAACCTGAATTACGAGATTCAAAAGAAGCCAAAAGTAGAAATTCTATTTAGGAGAAGAAGAAATTGAAACTGAGGAATTCTTCAAAATCCGAATATTCAAATTCTGAACTCCCTCTCGCTTTTTAGCTATAGTCTGATCAACAAATGGGGGATATACGAGGGACCATACATAAATTAGGTCACACATTCTCACTTCGTGTCAACCCTGTCAAGAATCCACGAAATATTAATTCTCTCAAAATTGAAATGTCCTAATTCTGGATTGAAACATCTCTGTGTACTTTGAACATATTTTTTGAACATAGCTTTTTTATTACCATTATTCAATAATTTTAAAAATTATAAGAATTTGATTAATTTATTTATTACGTGAATCCGACGTACCTTCACCTCCACTTGTTATACATGATTAGAATGTCAAAAGTTTTGTACCTGAGATTTGAAATTGTCAGAGTGAATGAGGAAAACAAAAATTGATTAGGAAACAATCAAATATCCTTCAGAATTTGACTGATTCACACTCCGACTGTCTGTCTAAATCCTTAGCTTCGTCGAGTTCCACTCTGACACGTGAGTTGAGTGAAGGAGTTGAGTGCTCAGACAGATAATGCGGGGTCGTTCATAAACCGAGCAGTCCCTCATCTCAACACAACCAGGGACAGCTACTATAATTGAAACGTGAGTTCATTTCTTTATTTGCGGTCAACAATTACAACGTACACTCTTGTCAGCATTCGGACCCGAATCGAGTGAAATACGCATTATGCAGAGAATTTAGTCTAGGAGCCAGTCCACGGTTTCAGTGATGATTCGAGGACATGGACTTCTGATACTTGACACTAGCACGCGAAAGAAATATACGAGGGCTGTCCCACAAAGGTCTGCAAACTATGAGACCCGACATTCCTAAAATTCTCAGAAATTTTGGTAACTTTCGACCTTCAGACGTTAGCACAAACAAGCTTTCCAGTTAATATTTGACCTTTGTCATGGAAAACACGAGATTAGAGCACCGCCCTGTCATCAAATTTTTATTTTTAAATAAAAACTTGCAACCGAAATTTACAGAAATTTAGTCACAACTAGCGTTGTAACCGCCCGGCGCTTTGGGAATATGCCCGGGCGCATTCCCGGGCATATGCCCGGGCATATATTTTT
>JAQGCA010002728.1:0-13237 GCA_034698945.1 Protaphorura quadriocellata | reverse complement strand
TTTTGAATATTACAATTATGAATTGAAATTGTATTTGCTCATTCGAATTGATATTTTTATCAACATTAAAAGACATAATAATATCTTTGCATTTAATTGTCAAACTTTTAAAAGTAATTGAAAAAATGTACAAATTCATTACAATTATTACAAACAAAGGTATTAAATTATGTACAATTACAAATTCCGATTTTTAGCTTGCTTGCGATGCAACGTCCGCCAGTCGGAGTCGAGTGAGCCATTTGGTAAAAATTTGAATGGAGTGATTTTTGTCTTTATAACTGATTTGTTCCTTGAAACTGACAAATGAACTGAAATAAACTTTAAATTACAAAGATATTAATATGACAAATCATAACGTTGAGCGAAAAGTTCTGTAGCCAGCTTTTGCAGCGCCACTTTTCGTAGCGAATCTTTTAGAATCGAGTAGTCGGAACCGGAATCTGTAGCAGTTACAAATGTCATATTAATGCATGTTTGGGGAATATTAGATCCTTAATACGACTTTAGACTTAGACCGTTTCCAAAATTTCTAGTTCTGGTTCGGCGGTAAGTTGACTTTCTATATACTCTGAGGTTTTTACCTTGCATGCCCAGGGGTTTCTCCCACATATTCGCTTTCAAAAATCATTAAAGTGAATGGGGTAGGAAAGTCGGGTTATCACGAGGATGAACAATGATAAAGTCATTGGGTCCAGTGTGGCGACGGTGCAGTAATGGATTCGTCAAAATGAGATGAGTTCTGAACCTGCATTGCAACTACAAGGGTGGGACTTTCTTTATCGTAGAAGTGCATGCCCGATGAACCGTCATCTGACAAGGAATGTTTCATATTATATGTGGTAAAATTACCGGATTCGTGTAATACCAATATCAGTTAAACTTGACATCTGACAACTAAAATATTCATTTGCACATCTTTTCGTCTGACCGAATTAAAGACAACAAAATTAAACTCATTCTCATAGATGCTATCAGATCTGAAAATTATCATATTATGCCTCTATTACTCTAAAAGGACCTGAGCAATTGGAATCACTTTTGGATAACTTTGAGATCTAAAATCAGACAACGATTTATCAACGATACCAGTGTGGGAGATTGTTCCTGTTCTTATCGTATGGTTTTTTTGGTTTTATTTTCAAAACTTTGCAATACTTTTTATGAAATCATAATGTTTGATTTCATCCCCATTCACATTTCATTTTACAAAAGATCCCGGCGATATTTCTTGATATCAACCAACTCCTGAGGTTGAACTGGTTTGATGTCATGATTTGTTTTTCCAGGGTAGAAATCTTCTGCCACCTCTTGAATCATATTAAAAATGACTTGTTCAAGTATATCTTGAGATGCTTGTCTGGGTAATTGAACCATTGGTTCCTTTCGTCCCTTCAATTTCCCATTCTTGGCCATTTTAGTTTGCATCTCTGAACTTTTATATTCATAGTAGAATGGTGCGCGTCTTTTTGACATTCCTTTCACATAAGAGCTGAAAGATGGGGAATTCACCACATCCCTGGTAAAAAAGAACACAGAAAGGACACAAAATCAGATTTATTTCCAATTAGTGATTGGAAATCGCCGTAAGGCATAGTCAAACCAAAATATAACTAATTACTTACCAAATCATATTGGATATTAATTCTCCACATAATTGTCGCCCAAAGGGAAGGAGGGTCAACTTATTCTTTCGGAGCGGTTGGCAAATTGTATCAGAAAATGGCATTCTTGCTTGTTCTCTACAAAAATTCACATTTTATTAATGAATTTTGAAAAGGCACTAACAAATCTGACTAATCATTGTTACATAATCGCAGCACCGAGCAATACGCCAGTAGTTAAATTCAACCCGATTTCTTAGTGCTCAGTAGTTTCGATTATCACATTAAATAGTTCTAAATAAAATTTACCGCGGAATCATAGTGTCCAGTAAACCGAAGACGCTTCCAATGTAAACCTTGACGGAAAGTACTCTACTGAAAGTGGACGGCTTTGCTGGCTTTTCATTCGGGTTGAAATTTCGCTAAACAAAATGAGAAATCATAATTTTTTTAAATTGGGTTTCCGACAGAGGTAGAGCTGATATACAGAAAAATTGGGCTGTGACTGACCCCGCCTGGCATTTCTGATAGCCATTTGGGCTGAATGGGCGATCTAGCTAAAGCGTCCGAGCGCGTATTCCAAATTTTGGACAGAAGTTCATAACGAGCCAATGATGTTTCATCCACCATAGAACATCGAATCATTCGTGAGAAAATTGTTGAAACTCTTCCGCCCTTCACAATGACCATGATTGTAGCTTGTTCCTAAATAAAATGAAAATAATTCGAGTTCTAGAAAGTTCAATTCAAGTTCGGTTAAAAAATAATGTACAGGATGGTTCATAACTTTAATTAGTAGAATATACCTTTGCTCGAATGACGCCAGAGTCCGGTACAAAAGTGATGGACCCCCCTCCTTCAATCGGAACATCTGGCCAAGTGAATGAAATTTTATTTTTGCCTGACAGATTTGTAAGGAATACAATACTGGTCGCCTTTTGACCAGTAGGTACAAAATGTGTGAATGTGACATGAGACGGACTAATTGTGACTGGAACTAAAGGGTCAACCAGTCTATGTTTACGATTGATTCCTCCATGCGATTCTGGGTGGAGGGTGATCGCAGGTGACAGAACGGATTCACCTTTTATCGTAACACTTTTCTTAGTGTTCTCGGATTTAATGTTGAGAGCAATCTGAAAAATCATATAAAAAATTTATAGTTGAAATGACCAGAGAATATTTAATTATCATGTACGCTATATTCCATCAGTTCCAACGGTGAGAAACGAATTAAAACAGGTGCCCAAGATCGAGGTGGGACAACTCCAGTTCGGCTCAAACATTCAAATACTTCATGACCAAAGTTGTTCCTTTTAATTTGTTCGAAGGGCTCCGGGTCAACTTCAAAGTTTGATGGTGCATTTCCACCATTGAATAACCAAAACATCTGGAAGAAATTAAATGATATATTTTTACACTATTTCTTATGAGTAAGTTCCTTAGGGTAATCATTACTTGAATCGGTGGATCCAAGTCAGAGAGACAGACTGGATGAATTTGCATGACATTTTTATGAATTAATTGAACATAAGGTTGATTTTGTCCAACGGTTGTCCCAGTTAGTTCAAGCCAAATGAAAATAGCAGGATGAATTCGAACAAGAACACTCATTCGATGATGTCCAACTGTCTTGTAAGAATATCGGAATGAGATTTGTTGACTCTCTCGAGGTTGCAATGTACCCCTCATTGGAGATACTTTAAAGAATTCAACATCTTTCAAAGCATCTGTACTGGTCGGCGTATGCTTGTGTGCATAAAGATGGGCACGAAGGTACTGGCTTTTTCTTTTTGGCAGTGCCTCCATTCCAGGGGGAGGGCCGCCTACGCGGTCCTGACTGGCCGTCTTTCCAGCACGCCCTTTCCGAGCCTAGAAAGTTAAATACCGAACCATATTAAGGTAAAAGAAATAGGCAGTTGGATTTGGCTGCATTTTTGGTACCTTATGTTTGACCTTCTAATCAACCTCTATGAAGGTTTTACTCCGAAAAGCTACCCTTTTGCCTGTTAGAAATACACGGGTTAAATATACTTTCTGACGTCACGAATGAGTCACGGATTCCTTCCTATGACGTCACAAAGTGAATTTTGCCCGTGTATTTCTAGCGGCGTAACGGTTTCGCTTCTCGGGGTTAGAACCTTCAACACAAGTCGTTCAGAAGGTCAAGGACTCCAACATATCTAAAATACAGCCAAAACAAACGACGTAAGAACAAAGATGTCACTCTTAAGTAACATTAAATAGCAATTTAATTACCTTCATGTTTTCTTCGGCCAATTTTCGAGTCCATATCATATTCAACATTTGTTTGTTGTCCTTCACATTCCCGTCATAAACTCCATTTTTGTTCGTGTCACCTTTCTTATGAAGGAATTCTCGCTTGGCCCATTCTTTTGGTGGCAACGTGTGCAAATCCCAAAAACCACGAAGTTGTTCATTGTTGCTCAAAAGAATTGTCACGATGGCTGGGTCAGAGTCTATCGGTGCTGGCGGAAATCGAAAATAAACGCTCGGAATTGTTGGGACCATTCCTTCTCGGGCAGCGTTTCGACTTGGTGTTAAGCACTCATTCAAGCTATGACAAAAGTTACAAGTTAAATGTTCAATTCGAAGTGTTAGTAGTTGTATTGGCAATGGTTAGGTACCTGTCCAAGGAAAACATTGACCAGCACTGACCAGCGTCCCAAATCGGATGTCTCGCAATCATCATGACATCGGTCACCTGTGATTTCAAAACACCAAGTTTTCATTATATCGTTCTATATAAATTTGTTTATTTCTGGTACATTTACCTTGAAGATGGCATGATCACCGATAAATGAGATATCGCAAAGTTTCTTAAACTCACTAATCTCTTGGTCACCTTCGTGCTCGGTTAATTCAATGGCGTACTCAATGTAATATTTTTGAAAATTAGTACGGTCGGGGCGAACAACGACGCTAATCTGTACAGAGAATATTTGATATAAAATTGATTTACTAACAAAGTCGACATAATTTTTGGTGCTTAATATATTTTATGAAGTATATACCTTTGTGGATTCTGACCCTGCTAGAGTTACAGATGTCGGACTTATTCGGATGTGTTGTGCTTGATACCATTGTAACCATTCCTCATGCATTATCTGAAAATCAAAATTGATGTGAGAATGAATTAGAAGAATTTGGGAGTGCTTGAAATTACTCTTTACCCGCAGATCCGCAGTCATGACTGCATTACTCCGATTCGTGATCGTGAAAAACATTTCTTTTTCCTTGAATATTTCCACCATTTCAAATTCCAAATTGTCCGGTTTTGCCTGGAATTCGGATTCATATCAATCAATGCATAAAATGAATTCAGATAAGTTAGAATTAGAATGTTACGGCCAATTTAATTAAAAAAAATTCACCTCAAAGAAACAATTTCGGCCAACACCAGCCAATGTAATAGGGAGTTCGTAATAAGTCGTCTCACTTGAGTGTACTGAACGGGCACGTAGAACATTAAATTGTGCCTTCCACTTAATATAATAAGCCTCATCCGTCGGAGGAACAAATCGCCACTTGATTTGTACAGTCTACAAATCAGAAATTACAAAATTTAGATAATATGTGTACGAAAGATCATTGAGTCAACCTTACCTCATACGGCGAAATAATTCCCTCGGAAGGAGTTGGCGTGAAAACACTAATATCTTCTTCTTCGTCTAATGGTGACAGCATGTATCTAACGTTTAAAATTAAATTTATGAATACACTTTACTGCAAGAAAGGCTCAATTTAAATAGAATTTGAATTGAATACTTACTTGTAGTGAAATCTTGAAGTATTGACAAATTCTATGAAAGTATCGGAACCACAACCGGGCATAGTTTCTGGGCAAACGACTTCACTCTCATTGACATTCGAAGAATAGCAAATATTGACGTCCAGTGTTGGAACCTCTGCTATTCCTCTCAAGGATATCTGTAGTGGAATCATAATTAAGGTCATTTTAACGAATGTAAGTCCAATGATTTTTTAAAAATGTATACCAGATTCTTGTCCGACAAGTTGAATTCCACTTGACAGTCGTGGACATAAAGACAAGATTCCATAAGTTTCGGATTCATGGAAATTAACAGAATTTGATGGAAGTTTCCCGGAATGACACCACTTTGAGGTTTGACCCGGTAAACTCCATCTCTGAAGAATTCAAGTGAAACAAACGATTCATTGAAATATTATTGAGATCACAATATCAGCGATCAGGTCCGAATGTTGACAACAGTGTAAACTGCGAACTAATAATCCGGACCAAAATGATTAACTTACTACCTAATTTAGAAACTAACCGTTCCACGATTCCAGCATCAAAATACAAGGGTAAATCGTTCATATTTTTTAGAATTAATGAACGGCAAATTCTGTTCTGTGGCCATGTAGGATTCATTGTGATTTTCTTAGGAACTTTGTAGTGCGGAATAAGTGTATGATGTCCAAATGTGTGACCTGGAAGAAGTACGAAGTATACAATTTAGAAAAATCGACGAAACCTTATGTAACGCCAGAAACAAATTCGCTTCTACGTAAAAATAGTTTTCTCGTCATTTGATTCAAACTTACCAGTGACTGTTAAGATCAAACACAATGGAATTGCCAATTCTTGAGGCGTCGTCGCTAAAGTGAAATCGGTTCCTTCTTCTTCCTCACCGAAGAATCCAGAACCCGTTTCTTCCTCCATCCAAGCTTCGCTTTCTTCGCCTTCTTCGCCAAACATTGACAATTTATGTGCAGAAAGGGTACTCCCTGTCGGGACCAACTTTCCTTCATGATGTAGCTCATTTTTGACTGCCGAATCATCACTGTGACGCTTTTCTTCGGTCATGATGACTGTACCAATGAAGAAGTTGTGTTGGGCTTGGACTTCAATTCTCTGCTCACCTTTGTCCTCTTCTTTGTTCATTTGTGTTTCAGAATTTGGAGCAGTGCCATCAGCACTAGTCTACGACGATAAAAAAGGAATGCTATAACTAATATCAAAGATACTTTAAAGAACACCGGAAAATCTTTAGTTCAAAAAGTTAGTTGGATTTGGCTACATTTTTCATATGTTGAAGCCCTTGACCTCTTGAACAACTTCTGTGGAGGTTCTACCTCGTGAAGTCTAACAGTTTGGTCGCTGGAAACGCACGGGCCAAATATACATTGTGGCGTCATAGGAATCCGTGACATTTTTATGAACATGACGTCACAATATGTATTTGGTCCATATGTGTATCTAGCTAATGTAAATATCCTGGAAGTTCATGCGATGAATGCCGCCGTCGCGTAGCAAAATAGAAAATCTACTGCGATATTTTGCGAAGATCGATCTTGATTTATCGACTCCGGAATCCATAGATTAAACAACAAAAAACAAACCTGAATAGGTTCCAAACGAAGACATCTCTTCGTCCCACCGATAGAGTGCTGAATTGTGACTTGTAAAGGAAATGATCGTACAATCCCAGCTCCAATGTGTGTCTCTTCATCGGCAGCCGGTTCCTCTTGTAAAGGCTCAATTGGCAAATTCGATCCGGATTTATGAAGAATCGGCAACGATCCAGCCACTTTGACGTCACTCTTCGTTGCTGATCGTTTCTTAGATCCCTTGGAAGAGGGTAAGATGGTTGGAGAAGACACGATACCTAAGTAATTAGAGATTCTAAATTAGTGCAGGTCTCCTCTACCGAGACGACCACTAACTGACTAAGTTAAGGCTAAGTTGTACCTTTGACCTTCGTAGCTCCTTTCTTCTGCTTCTGACCTTTTCCTTTGATCTTGAGTTCACTGGGAGATACTTGTAATGTAGTTCCTAGAGTACTTTCTGGAGAGTGCGTTTCCGTTGTTGAATCCCCTTCTTTTCCTCTGCTCTTATCAGAACTTGAACTAGTTTTTCCGTGCCTTTGGTGGGTGCCGGATTCTGTCATTTTCATATCACCTTCCTCAGCCCCAGCGGTCACTGGAGAACCCGGGTCAATCTCAATTGTTATTCCGTGTCCTTGTCCTTGCCCTAGATTCGTCAGTGCTTTCTGGGCACGCACGAATTCCCAGGGTGGACCATAAGATTCGGGCCACATGTGTCCAGTCGGATACACAAAGCATTCCAGGTGACCGGTATAAAAAGTGTCTGGAGAATGTGGTTGAAATTGGATTTCAACGAGGACGGTTTGGTGAGCTGGGAGGAGGCATGATGGCGGAGTGATCACGAATACTTCGAGTGGATCTGGAATTTATTAACTTCATTATAGCTATGCAATTAAATTTATTGGAAAACAGCATTCTAATTTTACAATTGAGTCAGATATTTGGTTATCTGATCGAATATTTAATATTTGGTCTGATTGTTACCCTCGAATAACTGGTAAAATTCCAACTATTGAAATGCTGATCAACCAGCTTATATCGTGTACCTTGAAACCATTCCATAACGACATCATACGGCAGAGCACTTGTAATGCTCACGACCGCGGACTCAGTCATTGGTCCAATCGGTCCACCTCTGTCGAAAACATTCTGGAAGCCAAAATTGATAACTTCTCGACTAAAATTGATTCCCCAATCATTCTCAAAGTATTCTTCATTGCTAAAGAAAATGTGCAGGCAATTAGCACTATACATTGCTAAAATTCTTAATTAAAA
Organism: Protaphorura quadriocellata; assembly: GCA_034698945.1. Taxonomy (NCBI): domain Eukaryota; kingdom Metazoa; phylum Arthropoda; class Collembola; order Poduromorpha; family Onychiuridae; genus Protaphorura; species Protaphorura quadriocellata. The sequence goes on along the minus strand of JAQGCA010002728.1, from coordinate 4,985 downwards.
TTTATATCCGAACCTTTCCGTTGGAAACGGCAAGAATTGGGTTGCTTCCGTCGAAATACAGAAGTCAATGGGACCAGCAGGGGCTATGAATGGTCGGGGAATGCAAATTCCAATTAAATCGATGTATTGAGGTTGCTGTTCCATTATGAATAAGAAATAAGATTAATTATATATCAATATTTTTAAATACGGTAAGAGTACGATAGTGGACACACCTGATGATGGAGCAGGCAAAACACTCGTTTGTAAAATGTTTGTGGTTTTTGAGCGTGGAAAATAACTTCGACGGTCAGGTTAGCGAAAGGTGGAATTATTCCGCTAGTTGGACAAATCTAAATTCGAGAATCCTTTTAAAATTTAACTTTTGACCTATTTTTTCTATTCTCAAAGCTGTTTGCCAATGTTTCAATACCCACCATGAAAGTGCTTCGTAAATTGTCAGTGTCAAATTGAAATTGAGCTTCACATCCCGAGTTATTTTGCATTTTGAACCAAAGTCGACTTTCATCTTTGTAGTATTGACCACCAAAATTCAGCACATTTTCGCTGAAGCAAACTGATGGCCCTGTAAAAACAAATCCCTTGCAGTAAAGTGGTATTTAAAAAAGTCTCATTTGACATTAGCCGAATGGTATGTTAAATCGTCGTTACATCTAGACAGGATCACCTCTCCAGAAAAGTGAACGCAGACATATTCACCCTATGAACGTTCCGGACCTTATAACTTTTGTCAGGATGTTCGGACTGAGCTAAATCTTGCATATTATTCAGATTCCTCAGAAAATTCTAGTAACACAGTCTATCTACTGAATTCCAAAATTTTGAACAGAGAATATCAATTGGAACGTTCCTGCGGTCATACAATTGAATGCATCTCCTTCATTTCACTTTTCGCCTCCGATCTTATGTACAGACACTATGTACATCCGACGGTATGATAATTAATTATTGACCGTTGGATCGTACCTTCTGAAAGTCCCCGGCATTCAAGTCGAATTGGTATATCTTCAGCCCAAATTAGAAATACGTCGGAATAATTCATAGTTGGAAGTTTTGGTTCAAATGCTACTCGGAATTTGATGATTTCTCTTCGGTTAGGACCAACATATTTTCCATCACCGGCCCCGTTTTCAGTATCTTCTAGACCAAATTGGCCCAGGGTAGTAACACCATCGGCAAGCTTACTGCTGTTCGACTGAATTATTTTGAAAGCTCGGTCAATTGTTTTTGCTTTCCAGGGACGTACTTTGAGACATTTGAACGGTAGCTATTACGATAAACATCAAGAGATTTGATTAGTCGAATTTAAATGAGCTTTCATCAGATCAGATATTTGTCAGGTGAAACAGTTACCTAATTAGGCAACTTTATGTTGAGAAATGTAACTCACCGTTGACGAAGAGTCCAAAACATGAATTTCTCGGAAAACGGAAGACTCGACTGGAACTAATCCAAAATCGATTGACAAAATCATCGGAAAACCTTTCTCCCGGACATCAGGATATTCCGCAAAGTCGACTGTCAACTTGTTATCAGATATTTTTCCTTTGCCACGAGGCTTGGAATTCACATTTGGACGACAGTAGCAATAACCACCTATCTCTTGGATTAACGGGCATTGCTGAGGAACTTCGTAAATTAGTTTTACACTCATTCTCGCGAAAAAAATATTTAATTTCCCTTCAGAAAACTTTTATTAGTACCTTTTCAGGTTTACTCAAAATCAGGATTCCGTTATCAGTGATACTTGCAAGTAACCCCGAATCCCGTTCCCGTTTTTGACCCCAGATTCCGACCAGAAAACAAACAAACAAACCAACGTTGCTAGGGCGACTTTTTTTTTAACACCCTCGAAGCACTCTGAGTAGTGCCATTACATAGGTACCATTACAAGTATGACAACTGATTTTTAATTTTAATGTCAGAAATTCAGAATCAGACACTAATCGTTTCATATTTCATAACAAAGCATAAAAATTTCAGCATTACGTATAATTCAACTTCAGCATTACTTGTACATAAAAAATTTCACAATTTTGTGTTGGAACTTTATTTCATATTCATTCGTTATCTCAGTTCATAATTTTGTAATTATTCCTCATGAGACTTCGTTATTTCATAATTATTACTATTCCGTGACCAAAGGATACGCTAACAAGCAGATATTGGAACGATGGCAATATAGCTGACATATTAATCGTTTTTGGGCATTTCTAGCTACTGAATCAATTAGATAGTTGATTAGTTGAAGTCTTTTATTGGGATCAAGAATATCAGCTGTCGTTCTCTGATATACCGTCAAATTATTTCAACTGTGCAATCCGATGGTATTAAATATGATTTCAATTCCATACCCGCACCGAACCCTGTTAAATAATTAAATACCTGTTAAAAACCGAGAGTAGTTGGTACAAGAAATAAAACGACATTATTTATTCCCATTCCAATGTTCCAATTCCAGTTGTATAAAAACATTAAAAAAAAGTGAGATTATTTAAATTGCCACGAGAATTTGGTTTAAGTTACATTACTTGTAAAATTACGACAAAAATCCTGTAGAAAATACACATGGCATGCAATGGTAACAAAGTCTTCTGAAATCTGAATAAATTAAATTGGTGTAAATAAGACGGATGTAATCAGCCTGAATTACGATTTTATGCAAGCTTCGGCTGATTTTTGAGAGCTGTTATGTCCAAAATTCTATCGGATGTTGATGTGTCCCGACTCCTATTAGGAGAGCCGTGACCCATAAATAACTTTGGAGCCGGAGCAGGAATTCCATTTCCACCCGGATGCACAAGTCCATATCGTTCAAGATATTGTTTCGTAGAAAAAGACAAATGTTTAGAAGACAGTCCGTAGAGTGTAGAATCAGTAGAGCGTGGCTGTGGTTGTGGCGGTGGTCTTTGCTTTTGCAGAATTTGTCTCGGAGCTGGGCAAGGGTGACGTGGACGATGGGTCACTCGTTGATCCGCTGGATATTCCAATTCTCGTTCATCGCATTCGTTCTCCTCGTCTGAGGAAGCATAGGCACTAATGCTTGGACCAAGGTGGGGGCTTTCAAAATAAATACAAAATCAAAATTATTACAAGTTTTTAAAAACTACTACGGAGAAGAAAACTCCTTAAAGCAACCACGTCTGGTGAAGGGATCAAAACCCAAGCATTGTGAAGGGAAACGCGCAGTTAAGTTGTCTGTCCTAATATGCTACATCTCACTATCCAAGATTATCTCAACGTTTCGGTTTTTAGCAAAAATTATAAATAATTTCGTAATTAATACCTGTTGCTATTGTTGTCACTATCCTCTTCCTCGTCATATTCTGGCATATCAATGAGTCGAATTCCAGAAGTATCAGCTGAGTAAATCGTATTTTCCTCAATCTGAGGAAGCCTCAAACTCACATCCCGTAAAAATCTTGACACGTCCTGTTGTGAAGTGTTTTCATCACTCATTCCACCACCAGATCTCTCAACTTCAATTTTTCTTTCGACTTCGGTTTGACATGCAAAATTGATCATTTTAATTTTGTTTGATTTGATTTCTGGTGACGGTCGACGACTGTCTGGTACAGGTAAGTTAACTTGTACTTCCTTTTCGGCTGATACTTTCATATTTTTATTTGTCTTCGACGCGGACGATGGTGTTGAAGACCTTGAAGATATGTGACCGTTATTACAATTGTCCTTGGATTTGATAAGAAGGTCAATTTGTTCTTGCATTTTTTCAATCGCTACTGACTGAGTCTTCACTAGTCCAATCAGTTGTTGCATAATGGTGTTTTCCTTGGGTTTGGCGAGGATGTCAATTTGCTCTTGCATTTTTTCAATCGCTACGGACTGACCTTTTCCTAATTCGACCAAGTGTTGGATGATAGCGTTGTCCTTGGGTGACGATGAATTTCCAGATGGAGAAGTTTGTGGAATGATTGCTGATGACATTTGTTGTCCAGATCTGTTTGTCATTCTGTGATTTTTATAATAAGGGCTTCCATTTCCAACTTCACTCGGTGTATCAGGAAACCTAGTTTGGCTTTTCTGAATGGAAGTTTTCCTTGTGTGGCTATTATTGCATGAAGGTGTAGATCCGGTAGGGCCGTATGAGTTATTGATAAAAGATGGGGTATGCGGTGAGTGTACCAAAAGCGAAAGGTCCGGGACAGTTAGTTTCGGCATTTCCTGTACCAGTAAATAGAAATGGTTAGTACTTTACTGATAATTCAATTCCACTAAAAAAAATTCAACTGACCATATTGAATGGTTGTGGATTCTGGGCGAATCGTGGAAGTGGCATTGGTACACTTTCGTCCAGGAAGTAATCTGCAGGATTCATTTTAGCTCTCCCATTGCCAAACATTTTTCTGGCTTCTATCCGCTTATTCTGTAAGTTATAAATAAAAAATTGAAAAAAATATTAATAATTTTATTAATTGTTGAATAACTGATTAAACGATGCACCTATAATGTCGTACAACATTTAAACATTGCGACTGTCCTAATTTGTTGTATGATAATCAGTTAGTTAAACAATTAACCGAGGAAATCCATTAGTAAGTAAACACTCCATGCAGTAGATGAAAATATCTGTAAAGCAGTGACAATAGGTATTTCTGCTCGAATCGATGATCGAGCATTTGAGAATAATAAATAAGTCAGTCAGCACGTACCATTAAATTGTTAAAGAATACACTGAGGACTGACTCGCTAGAGCTGAATAATTAAGGAAATTATAGAATTCCAATTAAAATACACACTTAGAAAATGCATAATTTTTACCGACATTTTGTACTATTATATATGGCTGGCTCACAAAGGAGAAAATACATTTTAATGAAAGTCCACCGCTTAAGCGTAAGCGATATAAATTATCTTCCGTACTCTACTCTAGCCCTTAGCTCACACACGCCTGCAACTTAGCTAAATCACTGATGAGTTACAAATATAATTGAAAACTTACATTTATAAAATATTGAACTTGGAAT
>JAQGCA010002727.1:0-13238 GCA_034698945.1 Protaphorura quadriocellata | reverse complement strand
CTGATGGCACGAGGAGAATGCTGGTAATTTCCCCTACCTCCGCTGACTAGCTCTGCTGGCTTTAACATAAGACTTAAAGCCCATGGGTTTGGACCCGGGGTAAAATGATAATAAATGACACAAATCAAATTAAATCAAAATTATTAAAAACAAACAAAACATTCACGAACAGTTACTGAGTTAGCAAATGACCGATTTTAGAAAGGTTTTTCCGTTATTGTATATAGTGTATTTAACCGATTATCCCGTCCGCAGACGACCGCGCAAAGCAGGTAATTTTCCAAATGTCGGCCACATTGTGACGTTTATCGTCGACAGAGCATTATTATATCGGAAAGGGCTGACAATACGTAAAGAACCGCAGATGATTACAAGTGACAGTCATTGAAATTCGTTTATAGTATATTCTATAACGAGAGTACGACCATGAACAAGTTCTTGTCTGCGTGGTTGTCGTAATGGGTACAATCACTAGTGCTCGGATCAGGGCTCGAATTCAATTAGAATTCGAATTCAATAAAAATCGGAATTCCCGAGGAATTATAATTAGAATTGGAATTCATATATGAGAATCCAAATGCATAGGAGAATCGGAATCGAAATAAAGAATTTACTTGGAATTGGAATTGAAATTCGAATTTGAATTCTATCATAATCGGAATTGGAATTGGAATTCAATTAAAGTTCTAGAATTCCGATTCCAGTTAATTCCAGAAAAGCCAAAGAAGTACGAATTCTAAAACACATGTTCATGGAGAGGGAGATTCAGTGTTCCATTGTGTACATGGTTCGTCATGACTTTTTCGCAGCAGTGGCAACGTCAACGCTTGGTGGACGATTCACTTTCACAACCGGATTTCCGATTTTGCTAAACAAGTTATTTCAAATAATACAAAAACTGGTATAGCCAATATTTGACAAATTGGCAATGGGTCTCAGTAGAAAGATTTTTTTATGGTCTACATTATATCTAAAACGATTGTTCTAAAACGATTATATCTAAAAGAAAGGGAACATGTTAACTCAAACTATTAACGATGTTTTGTTTTTGCCAACAAATCGGTGTTTTTGGTAAAGAGGCAAGCAAGTGAGTCGATGCACCTGTGTTATTCAATTATGCAAATCTAAATAAACTTTTTAAATTAATTTTGATAGAATAAAATAATTTGCATAGGAATTTTAATTCGGCAGTATCGAAATTCGAATTGGAATTGGAATTCAAAAAATAATTGGAATTCGAATTCGAATTCAAGAATCTGAATTACGGTTTTAATTGGAATTCGAATTTGAATTATTCAGTATCGTAATTCGAATTCAGAATCGGAAATAAAGAATTCGAAATAAAATTGGAATTGGAATTCATAAAATGATTTCGAATTATCAACCCTGGCTCGGATCGAGTCGAGTCGAGTTTCGTCTTAACTCGACTCGACTCGAAACTCGACTCGGAAAAATGAAAATGTTCGAGTTGAGTTGGAAGGCCGACTCGACTCGACTCGACTCGAAATTTTCGAGTTGGTCCATCGATTCAGTACCCCGCAAGGAAAATCTAAGAAAAAATGAATTTGTTGGTGCAGGGTTCGTAATTACCAGGTAATTACGTATAATTACCGGTAATATGGTAATTACTCGGTAATTACAAGAAAATTGTAATTAAAACGGTAAAAATGGTCATTTTAAATTGTTTTAATTGGCATGTGGTTACCGGTATTTACCGTTAATTGCCAAGGTATTTGCCGGTAATTAGTGGTGTTTACCGGTAATTTAAACCAACTGTAAGACTACTACTTGGCGCTTGCGTACAGACAATGCGCGTTGGCTCAGTGCGCTGCGCTCGGGGTAACAATTAGCAATTTGTAATTACATGCCCTTAAATTACCTGTAGTTAACGACAAAACCCTGTATTGAACTGCGATTAACCGTGAAAGTGAGGCTTAATCCGCTTATGGCCCCCCCTCTCACCGATTTCGACAAACTATGGCTTGTTGGAAAGCTAATGGCGTAAAGATCATGGGAAAAATAGGGATTAAAGGTCACAAACTAAGGGTCAAAGTTTCCAAAATTTCCATAACAACAACTTATGTTTTGTGGAATTTTCGCCATCTCCAAGTATTTTGTGTGATTTCCACGGAGCAACGAAGTTCTTTTAAATTCTTTGTTTGTGCCATAATTATTCTGTATAGCACAATTTATTTCGGCATCCATTCGTCCAGTGATTTGACAAATTCGGTGACAGACGTTAAAATTATTTATAAATAATTTCATTTATAAAAATGTAAAAGGATTGAATTACACTTATGTCTGTGACCCCTTAAAGTCTACGGTACGTGTAAGGCAGTTGGTGGTACGTGCTTACCACCCATGATTGCCACCCAACAAATTCGTCATTCAACAAAACGCTATCGTGAAAGTTATGTTAAGTAGTTTGAAAATAACATTAGCAAAGGATTCCAATTCAAACTATCACTGAATGGCGTAGTTAAAGCAATAGCAGAACACAATTCGAAAAAATCGAGTCGAGTCTCGAATTGAGTCTAACTTCAACTCGACTCGACTCGTGACTCGACTCGAAAGTTTCGAGTTCAACTCGACTCGATCCGAGCACTAAAAATCACAGATTTATGATGAAGCGGTTGTAAGAGAGTAGTCCCATAAGTAAGCGGAATTCATTTATTAGAACACCTTACCAGAACAATTACAACGAAACGGATTCAACGTTTTTCAATATAGTCTTCTTGGAGTTTAATTCACTTTTCTCATTTTGATTTCAAGCTGTCTGTCGCCGTTTTAAAAAACGATTTCTGGCGGATCCGAAAAAAGTTTTATATCTTCCTTTTCGCGTCATTATAATCTGAATACCACTTTTCCTTGAAATGTCTTTCGAAAGGTCAAAATTTATATAAATAGCCTGATGCATGGTATTGACTATAGAGTAACTCCGATAGTGGAAATAATTTTATTTTTCTCAGTGCCAAGTTTACAACTTATGCTTCATAAGCAAGACCGTCAGAATTTTGAGAATAAAGTTAGTAAATCATATTCAACATTTTTTATTTCGGAATCCGTTGTTGAAATTGGCTAGAAATTTCCAACAATGTTCACTATGCATTGTATTATCACAGGGTGAAAAGTAGATTAGGTAGATATCGTCAAAGTCCGTGACGAAATGAAACCCACACGTGCGTGATGGATGTAGGGAATTTTCTCTTTCTCTGATGAGAAAAAGGATTTCTGTTTCCAAACTGGGCTCATGTTTCCAAACTAGAATCATGTTTCGTCTCAGGATAATATTGGTGAACCCATTTCGGATGACCTTTTATATTCTAAAAGAAAATAGTTTTTTGTTTCGGTTGCATAACATTATCCGAGCTCGACAACTTACAACTATGTTTGCCTTTTGCCCATCCGGAAGCGTTTCGGCACCTACATTGAATATATTATCCTCAGTCCAATCTCTTTAGTGAAAATTTTTTCCATACTACTTTTCGATAAGCCCAACTCAATAGCTAAATTTGGAACCTTAATCCATTTGTCGGTGTCAACTAGTCAACAGTTTACTCGGGAATTCGGTTTTCTTGAGCTGTCTGATCTATTTTCGTATTTCAAATTTGTTTGACCACATTCAAAAAGAGAAACAAGGTATGTAGACTTGTGACTTCGAAATAGCATTACTATTATAGACCGTGACCAAAGTTTTGTAAATTTCCATTTGATAATTTGATATTTAGAAATAAGAATTTGATGACAGAAACTCACAAAAAATTCGTGTTTTCCAGGACAAAATCCAATTTTCATCTGGAAAACCTGTTCGTACTAGAACCTCAAAAATGTCTGGATATACTTCAAATCGATCGAGGTATGCAGGAATTTTAGGTATTTAAGGTCGCACATTTTTCACTCTATTCTGGAACACCTCTTGTACGGGGACGCAAATATTATGTATTGGTATATAAGGAACCACAATAGGTACAATCAAGTGGAATAATTTGTTGGAAAGACCAGCTCAAATGTGATCTCAAACCACATATATCACCTCGGTCAACAGTTATTCCACGATTTTAAGCCGTTTTTTCATAGATTATGGCTGAAATGCCAAGTGAACTTCATAATTTCGAAAAACCATCACATTTGGAAGTGCGTTTTTGAAATTTTAAGCCATGCTTTGTCAAAATCTGAGCAAGTTGATTTTGACTGACACATAAGCCGAAATTCTGAGGCAAAATCGACTTGCTCAGAAATTGTCCAACCGTGGGCTAAAATTTTCTGAATGCATTTGTGAATGTGGTGGTTGAGCTCGTATTTCAAAATTTTGAAGTTTAGATCCCTTTTCAGGCAGAAAGCCATGAAGGAATGGCGGTAAAGCGTTGAATAACGGATTCTTTTATTTTCCTACACTCGCTGCGCCCGGACGCGCACTCAACTGGATAAAAAGAAGTATGAATCTTTAGAATGAAATTTATTCTTCTAAACCAAGTCACATTGCACACATTGACAGTTATGGAGAAGGCGAAAAAGGTGAATGCCCGGACCCTGGCGTAATTTATACAACCAAGAGGGAGTCTGTTTGATCATTTACAGCATTACACGGGTTTGTGATTTTTCCTATGCATCAGGAGAGCTTGGGCTAAAATTAAAAAATTTCTCAAAATACAAGTATTTTAGTATTGCCATTTAGTATGAGTCATTACGGAAGTCATGGTTTATTCAAGTGGTGATTGCTCTGGAAACATGTAGTTAGTTGGGATTCTAATGAACGGAAACTAATTAATGCCACTGTAATTAAAACCAATTAAGGCTGTACAATTCCCCTTCCGTACTAGTCACAGTCACAGGGTGATCCATAAAGTCGCATTTTTTGTAGCATTTCTATTTTTTTGCATTTAAGTGTGAGTTAATCAACATGGAGGTCAATAATTCTATCTGGGGACTTGTGTTATTCCGCAACCAGGCGGTTAGTCAAAGGTTTCGTCGCACTTATCGTTTTTTGTGGTATATTCATGCGGTGATTTCTCTGTCATTGAGATACCGATAAGCTAAAAATAATGTATATGGTTATGGTTATAATAAAAATCAATTCGATGCCCTTGTGGGAGTAGGAGAGTGATCCATAATTTATAATGCCAAAATGGCCACGCATCGTCCCCGTTGGACCCAATAAAATTTTATAGCACCTTAAATAATGTCTACATATAAGAATATTTTAATCACGGCTTTACATTTGTAAAAAATAAAAAAAATAAAAAAAAATTTCCTGGTACAAAAAGCTATTTTAAGTCACTATGGGCTTTGGTGACCCTTGGCGGTGACCCAGGAATTTCTGACGACATGGCATTTAAACATAGGTCATGGTAAAGAGTAGCGCTGTGCGATATTTGAGGTCAATTACTCTTCCTTCTAACTATGCGGGCATGTTTTTATTGACAGCGCGCGCTGCGCGAATCAAAATGCATTGTGACATGGCTTATTTGACGCGCAATTAAATTTCAAAGAAAGTGGCTATCTCACGTTTTAAATTCCTTTAGTAATGAAGCAGTTACGGCGAACAGACACCTGGCTTTGGTCCCCCCTTTAAAATGTGATGTACTCATTTCCCAAATTACTTACCAACCTCACGCAATCATAAACTGGACCCAAATCAGTTTCATTTCCTGGAACTCTAAATTAGACAAAAGCTCGTGACAAAATTATCGCCAATTAAAAGAACACTTGGGCAATGGAAAATAACTTGGACGGAACGGCAAACCTCAATAAATTGTGTACAGATATTGGGTTAATTGGCCAAATGGTGGTTAATTAATCGTATTAAAACAGCTTAGATAATTCATTAGTATATAATGGCAATCCGATTTTTTCAAAGGCCTCTTTGATTCTTACTCCATTTTTGATTTCTTTGAATTTCAAAAAAAACCTTTCAGTTTTCCAAAGTTTTCAGAGGAATTCTGTAGAACCGAATCAACATGTCTTACGGTGTTGGGCATCGACCAGTCTTCCGGGTACACTAGCATTTTATTAAGAGATTTCCCCTACATAAAATAATATCCCGTCAGAATTGGTTAAAATTTAGATATGCTGTGCCCCTTCTCTTGCTGAATAACTTTTGTGAAGCTTCCATCCCATAAAGTCGTACAATTTGTTCTTATCCTAAGCGACCCATTAAAGTTCAATTAGAATCGTTTCCAAGATTTTAAGAAGACCGAAATCAAAACCAATCTTTACCATTGACCTTTAGTGACCTCTGGGAGTTGACCCCAGTATGATTTTAGGATAGAAACCATTGCATTGCATCGCAGACTTTTATTGCAATGGGGGTTATTATGACTTACCATATCACAAATTCAGAATAGCATAAAATAAGTAAGGTGTTCCTACTTAACTATAATTAATTTCGTGACCTCCTTCTGTAGGTGGGTGAGAACCGGGAAAATTTTCGGGTCAAGACTTTGAAAGAAGGTGAAGTTCAAGACTACAAAGTCTTAAAAGCCGCCGCCAAGGCGAGTGGAAGACCATTCGTAGATCCTGAATTTGATTGTGATCGAGAAGACATCTTGGGGACATGGGATGATATGCCAAGGGGACCGTTCGTATGGAAAAGACCACATGTAAGTATTTTAAATTGTACGGAATGAGTAATGATGAGAATAATTATTTGTGTGGTGGTAAAAAAAATACGTATTTGATATACAGGGTGGCCCGTAAGTAAGTGCGGCACTTTGAGTGGATGTAGCCGGGCCACCCGTTGTCGGATTTGTATGAGGTTTTGTTTCCTGGATAGCCCCTGCGATTTAAAAAGAGATAGGTATCTGACCATGACATGACCTGCCACTAATTAACGACAATCTAACTAATTAACTTAAAAAACGAGATTTTGCATGAGAGAATTTTGACATGTGTTATCGGGAAAATCGTTCCAACCCCAGAAATATATTTTTCTCCAAAATTTCCGTTTGAATAATTTTTTAAATTTAAAAAAAAAACACTTCATTTTTTTTAATTTTTTTTTAAATTTAAAAAAAATTTCAAATTTTCAAGAAAAATAAAATTTTTTGAACCCTTTCTGAAAAATATTTAAAAGGTTGTAGAGAGCAAGATTCAATCAAAAATTTTGGCGAAAAAATTATTTCTGGGGTTGGAACGAGGTTCCCGATTACACATGTCGAAATTCTCTAATGCTAACCCAGCAAAATCCGTTCTTTAAGTTAATTTAGTTAGATTGTCGTTAATTAGTGGCAGGTCATGTCATGGTCAGATACCTATCTCTTTTTAAATCGCATGGGCTATACAGGAAACGAAACCTCATACAAATCCGACAACGGGTGGCCCGGCAGCATCCGTTCAATTTGCCGCACTTACTTACGGGCCACCCTGTACTTTTTGATTGTATACATGGGGTTTCATATCTCTTAGACTACTTTAAAATTGGCGCGTCACAACCTCACTTAAACGTTTGTTAACGCCAGTGCAATAAAGGGTTTAAAAAATCCAAAAAAAATTAAATTCAAAATTTTTCGAAATGAATAAATTCAAAATCGAAAAAGATTAAAATAAAAAAAAATGAAATTTGGAAAAAATGTTTCCAAACCGATGTCAAAAAAAATTCGGATTTCCTTATCAATTTTAAATTTTTTTCTTCTAAATTTCTATTTTTTTTTAATTTTAATCTTTTTCGTTTTTGAATTTTATTTATTTTGAGAAATTTTGAATTTAAAATTTTTAGGATTTTTTAAACATATTTTTTCACTGGTGTCAAAAAATATTTAAGTGAGGTTGCGACGCGCCAATTTCAGTGTAGTCTAAGAGATATGAAACGCCCTGTACAGTATAGAAGTTACATAACGCAATATCTATCATCCATAAATTTTAGTTATAACGGGGAAAATTATTATGAATACGAGGCTACCCGATAGCTCGCTGTGCCAGCGATTGTACAGCGAAGCCGCAAAGACTGCCCACGGCAGAGGTCCGTTTTGTTTATTCATTTGTTCGATAGAAAGAAAACATTTCTAGGAAGCCAGCTAATTCAAAAACCTTTTACCGGTGCCTCGCCAGAAGGGTCTGCGCTAATTTTAAGACTCAGTGTATAGTGTTGGAGAGGGGTACGGATTTCAGAGGACGCGCTAACACCCCACTTCCCTCCCCACCAAGCTCCCATCTCCCAACCCGTCTAATGTATTTGGCATGGGCTCGGACGGAGATTATTATTTTTTTCATACGTTCATGGGCTTCATTAGTATTATCTTAAAATCTTAGTGTTGAATGGATGAATAATACGTTTCACTTTATTAATCCTACTCTTACGACCCGTAACATGTACTATGAACTCATGAAATCTGCTCACCTCTGCTAACATTTTTTTTTTAAATTGTGTGATTTATTACTTATTATTTTTGTAAGCACTGTCATTTATAAGTTGTCCATGGGACCATTTAAACATCATGTCTGTATGGGACTCGGCCAAATTGGACAATACAAACACTTTCGATTAATGCTTTGATTGAAGTGTTTTAAGTTTTGAGATCAAAACCGTCAACATATGCAAAACACAATTATCACAAATATCCATGTCTATTTCTTCAAAAAAAAAAAACGAGCATTTTTGACATATCATATTTGTTGCATGTTGTTGGTCAGTAGGGATTTTACGATAGCCTTCTACTTCTAATAATCTCTTTTCTATTTAAGGAAATCCTTGACGGTGCAGTATTCAGTGAAGTGGACAAGAATGGACAACGTTACTCACGTTCTGAAATTCATCAAGGAGGACTTGGTTAGTACAAATAATATTTAATTTACTTATAAAATATGAATATTAAATACTTCAAAGTCGGAGTATTCCGGCTTTTGTCCGAGATTGGCTCGACTCCAACTCCGGCAAAATCCCGAGCCGCACCGAGTACTAACTCGGATAGGGTTCGGGTGGTCGAACTGACTCCCTCTAAAAGGAGTGCTTATAACAGCTGTTACACGAAACGAAGAAACATTTTTTTAAATTAGAAATTGTCCACATTATAAACACATTTAATTGGAATATTTCTCATCTTTTTTGTCTCCTCAGGTGACTGCTACTATCTGACGGCTCTTGGATTGATTCTTGGAAACAAAAAATTAACTGACTTTGTTATTCCTGATGATAACAACGAGAATCAGGAGTTGGGAATTTACCACTTCCGGTAAGTTCAGTCGTGAGTAACGTTGTTCAGTAATTAAACTGAAAATATAACCACCCAAAGTGATAACCCAACTTTGTAACCATTTTGAGTCATTTAACCGGTACTGACTAGATATCTGAGAAGGATTATTTGCCAAAGTCTAAAGAGATCGCCGCGGTGGGATGGGAAAATCCCCCTCTGTCCGATTCGCTTCAAATTTTGAAAAGGGATAGACTTGGACATTTTGAATCAAAACGGTTGAAGACGATTAGTTTTATAAAAACTCAGGGTCACACCCCAGGGGTTGCCAAATCTGGGTAGTGTCGTTACCTCTTAACCGCAAAAAATAACTTCTTTGAAAGTTGTTGGACTCGGTGAGACGAACAACTCTTCCCTTTCGCACTTTCGTCTACGGTAAAAGATTGAGGTCACAAGTCTAGGGAAGCGTACCGCAGAGAAAAGTCCTGGAAGGAAACGATGTTCGTCTCACCGAGTGGAATATAAGTTTTTGTAGGGGTCATTTTTGAGATTAAGAGGAAACGACAGACCCTTCACGACCCCTGGGGGTGACCCAGCGCTTTTTAAGACTTACACATTGAGTTTTACGCACCTTCCGAACACATTTCGTAGAAGTAAAAAAAAATTGATGATTATTATCAGAACAGACTTTTAACAGCAAGACAACTATCAAATTTGCTGAGACCTCACCGCGTAGGACATCAAGTCATAAATCGTCGTGACTGATCAATATATTTTGACGTTGGATTGGGCCCAAAGGGCCAAATATTTTTTTTAAGGCCAAATTGTCGTAATAAATACAAAATTGCGATTATATAGCGAAAATACCATTTTCAGCACGCACGAAGGTTTACCTAATCTTTGGTATTTCAATTAGGATATTTTTAATTTTAGGATAAACACTTGTCTAGTGACCCGTACTTGTATGGTGGAATATATATTTTTTTTACCCAAACACGTTCTTGTACGTCGAACAAAACGGTTTTAAATTTTAACTCGTTAACAAAATTTTGAAACCCAGAGGGAAAAGTCTCACAGAAATAGGTATTTATGGACCCTACAAGGAAAATGCGCCCAAAAAAAATATTTTTATTCCACACTTTCCGCACAATTCTGCTGAGGTATACAGCACACCCAAAAAGAGAACAAAACTGAACTGAATTCTGCTGTGATACGCTGGACTTATAAAAATTTAATTTATCTATTATTATTGATTAGGTACTGGGTCAAGGGTTACTTTTTCGACGTTGTTATCGATGATCGTCTTCCTTGCACAGATGCTGGGTTTGTAGGTAGTTATTCTGATGGGTTCGTTGGACAATACAGACCATTGGCAGCGACTCCAGCTGGTAAAGAATTTTGGCCACTTCTCCTTGAGAAAGCATATGCAAAATTGTACGGGACATACGGAAAGATTAATGGTGGGGGGATTGGTGAAGCCATTGAGGATTTTTCGGGTGGTGTGACTGAAGAATTATTGCTCAAACCTGGTCAACACAAAGATTTTAAAGCAATGACACCTTCAAAATATTTTGGATCATTTTTTGGATTTGGAACACAACCTGGGGGAGCTGTGAGTTAAAAAAATTTACCTAACTGCATTTCTATTCCTCCAACTTTACACTAGTCGACGTAGGCATTCATAACTTTGACATAATTTTCAGGGGTCGTTAGGGCTTGAACCTGGTCATGCTTACGCAGTGATTGATCAAGTTGACGTGACCGACCTTCAAGGTCAGACTATTCATTTACTCAAAATTCGTAACCCATGGGGTAAAGGCGAGTGGCATGGTGATTGGGCTGACATGTATGTCAAACATTATAATACAGAGTGATTCAAAATTCGTCCAAATTTTCTCAATTTTAGCTTTATCTGAAAAGTGAGATAGCCATTTTATTTGAAAAATTGCGCGTCTTTTAAATCTATGTAATAATGGGCTGCGCGGTTCACAGCGTGCACAAATATCAGAAAATGAAAAACAAGAGAAATATAGATTGCACTTGCAGTAAAAATTTCGAAAATTCTCAAGATTCTCAAAATTTGCCAGAATTTTCAAAAAGAAATTCCAATCCAATTTTTTTTAAAAATTCCAATAAAGTTCGGAATTTTGATTTTTTTTTTGATATTTCAAAAAATTATTTTCCACCCAAAAAAAACGTGCAATTAATTTTGAATAAAATGGCTGATGTAGGAGGGGACATAACGTATTAGACACCCTGTAGGTTAGTTTTGAATCACCCTGTATAAATATATAAATATATGTATTTTAGCTTCAATATTAGCTTACAATATTAAATTGACTTCAATTTAATATAAATATTATAATGTAAAAAAGGACGGGACGTTGACGCCGTCTACCCTGGATCTACGGTGACCTTCCGCCCACCCTGTAAACGAGGATAAAAGTTGTAATATTTATTTAGCCCACGGTCATCCAAATGGGATACTCTGTCTGCTCCTGATAGAGATCGTCTTTTGACTCAGAAAGATGAAGGAGAATTCTACATGGCAGTCGAAGATGCGACAAATCCTCAGAACTTCTATACAATATTTACGGGATACTGGTTAAATGATTTGGATGCAGATCTGGACATGGAAAATGCTCCATGGAAGTTTATTGAAAAACATGAAGAATGGAAGGGAGCATCAGCTCAACCATCAACCGGACACTACAGTAAGTTGTTGACTACACTACAGCAAAAAATGCCATTTAGAGTAAAAGAAAAATTAATAGGAGTAAAAATTTCAAGAATTCTCAAGATTTTCAAAGTTTGGTGATTTTTTTTAAACAAAATTTCAATCTAATTTTTTTTTCAAAAACAAAAAAGTTTTTTTTTTATATTCCGCTGAAATGACGTGGAATTAAATCTCAAATAAAATGGCTCACTTTTCAGATGAAGTTAAAATTGAGAAAAATAATACGAATAGTGAATAGTGGGTTGGGTTGGTTTCGAATCACACTGTAGTTTGAGAATTCATGACTTACCACATGACCTTATAACTTTAATTAGTTTGTGTTAAACTGAATATTTTTAGGTGACTATGCGAACAAACCACAATATGTGATCAAATTTGAGAAGGAAGGCGAAAATGCTCAAAATTGCTTGGTATTATCGCTCCAATACAAGGATTATTTGGAGAGACCGCTGAGGGAAAACGACATATCCTCGTTCTCCATCTTCAGGATCAACGATGAAGAACTACTCAAAAAGGGACCACCTTTCCCAGCCTATGCATTCGGGAGAGAGGATGGCTCTCCATTAGAAGAGTGTGCGATTGACATCAATAAAGTTCGGGCCACTAGACAAGAATTGTGCAGTGGAAGAACTCTTCCGAATGGTTCATACGTTGTCATTCCATACATTCAATCCCCAAGGGTTGTTGAAGGAAGATATTTGTTGAGACTTATCGTTGATGGAAAATATGGCGTGACCGCTGCTAGCACTCAACCCCAGTCAGACGCACCAGAAAAGGTAATGTCTATCATTTCATTGGTTGATTTGGGTGTGTATTGCCCAATGGTAGATATATTCTTAAACAGTATATATATATTAAACGTATTAACAGTATATATTTATTAATATTATATCCTATATCTCGCGCAGTTTGTGTGAGAGAATTTTGAAAAAAGTATGACCGTATCCTTGGAAAAGTTGGGACGAGTGATAGTTTTTGCAAAAATTTTGCATTCAGGTCTCCAGGCCAAAATGGCCGCGGAAGGTGAAACACTAGTAAGAAATTTTTTCAAACACAGTTCAGGGACTTTTCCAAAACATTTGTTTCACATGTCCGAGTGCGAGAAAGTCCATTGGACCTGTGTTCGGGGATTTAACAGAGATTTCGGTTCTCGGAGTAATTTACAATTTTTTACTAAATTATAAATTTGCTGCGTAGGCCTCCATTTTTTTTTCGTATTCTCGTGGACTCTGATGAGTTGAGTAACCTCTCGTGGGGTCAGTGCTCCGACCACCATAAATTCTTGACAAAACTATTCAGTTTTGTAATTCTATATTCGGGGTCCCGTTTTTCTGGTTTGCAATAATAAATTCGACAGGCACGTCTTAAATCCTGCA
>JAQGCA010002726.1:0-13240 GCA_034698945.1 Protaphorura quadriocellata | reverse complement strand
TTCTTTTGTAGGTTATTGAGGAATGCTTCTTACATATGGAATCAGCGCTTCCGAAATTATAAGAACGGAGGTTAGTAATTTAGTCGAGGAGTGTAGCTGAATTGTACATATTTTAATTCATGGTCAACTCTTTTCAGGGAATAATTTACGGGGTGACGCTCAAGACAGGAAACGTTGTGACGTAAAGTCATTACTTAAAGACCATTTGGCCATCGTTCAGTTGTTTAAAACTACTCAAGAAATTTTCAACCTTATCCTCAAGTTTTATTATGCGATTCAGGTTCGTACGTTATCAATTATTTGTCAATTGAAATGGCTTCGGAATGGGCAAAACAGCCGGACATACTTATTTTTTCATTTAAAATATGTTTCATGTTCCAATTTCAGGTCATCAATATCGTCATGCAATTGTATTTTTTTG
The DNA here is from genome assembly GCA_034698945.1 of Protaphorura quadriocellata. NCBI lineage: Eukaryota > Metazoa > Arthropoda > Collembola > Poduromorpha > Onychiuridae > Protaphorura > Protaphorura quadriocellata. Next base: position 12,819 of record JAQGCA010002726.1, on the reverse strand, counting down.
CTCAACTGACCTACCCTGTTTCTTGTGAAGCATTCTGGGAAGCTACCGAAGAGAAGTACAATTGTACACCATTCTCGAATCACCACAAACAAGAGAGAATGAAAATGAGGGAAGGATTAGACGGTCGACTCGAACAAACTCGTTCTTTTAGTGACCCTTGTGTCGACGAAGAATCTCTTTTGGTCCAAAATGCTGTCGCCGCTTTCTTCATCATGTTTCAAACAATAATCTTGTTCATTGACACCACTCTGGATGGTACTTTGGCTCATGAAGAGGTCAGAAGTTATGTAATATTTGCTATAGTCTGCCCTGTTTTATGTCGGTGCTCTCAGATTTCCTTACAAAATATTTCTCTAATTATTGTAGGCAATGAGGGGGTTCGAAATTCTTCGACGTACAGGATTCATAAATTGCAAAGACAAACATGAGAGGAACTTCGTAAGTTCCAAATATCTGTGTACTCTAGTTATTGTTTCTGTGGAATAATTTGCTCATAAATTTGCACAATATTTGATTTAGATTCACAGTCTAACGGTTAGTTTTGCTCGGACAAATCCTATCATCTTAAGTGCGGGCGGGTATGCTGACCTTGACCGAAGGCTAATGATTGGCGTGAGTGTGTATATATTTTAAGTTAGTTGAAATAAAATATATCACCTAATAAATGCCTTCATAAATGATATTCTGTCTGTGTAGGTTTTGGCTGCAGCATTCGGGTACTGGATCATTATAATTCAATTTCGTCCAGGAGAAATCAGTGTTGAAATTGATAGAGACATTCCGTGCCCGGATAATTGCACGGGGTGTTGTTTTCAATTTTACTTCAACCAAAAGTGGCCGGGGCCTGGCGCGTTCAATTGTACTGGAATGCATGGATTGGCTAATTAGAAATCAGATCAAAACATTCTTCTCATGCTAGATTGAAAATTATCCTCGAGTTAATAATTAAACAAAACTGTTAAAACTTATATTTACTTCGCTGATGAAATTGTAAAAAATATGGGTCTTGTCTAATATTAAAAGTGGTTGCTTACTTAAAATCGTTTAAGAATTTTAATTACTTCAGTCTACTCAGCGGATAGTACTTTGCGCACTTAAAGATGTTTAGATTTTCAATTAATAAGAAATAGGGTTTAGCTTTTGGAACATTCAACGAACTCCCCTTTGTGGAGATGAACATACATGGATTTTTCTGGTGAGATTTTTTTGCAAATTAATTATGGCTACCGCATCATTTGCTTAAAATTCATGAACTGGATTGTTTGAATTGTAACTTCAAAACCATAAATACGTAATCGAACCATAAAACATCGATTTCGAAACAATTTATTATTTTCATCTTTATTCTAATCAAACAAGACTATTTCGTGCCGAGAAGTTTGCTAACACCAGGCGACCTAGTTTACTCTAAAACAGGTTTGGTCTTCTAACGCAGGTGTTCGCTAGTCGCAACCAATAACATATTGCATCACGTGGGGTCGGCTGACACAAGACTAAGAAAACCCGAGCTGGTTCTATTCAACCATGTGGTCGCATAGTGCGTGGATAGGTTTCATGACTAATAAATAATTCACCGCGCAAACTAATTAGCGACCAATGCATTGATCACATATTGTACAATTAAAGAAAAAAAGTTTGCCGTAAACATTCTGTTAATGAAGAAAAAGTCGGTGCGGCAACTTTGAGGCGTAAATGTTTTGTAAGTTTTGATGAAGAATTTATCACCGTCGTATCTTTTCCAAGAGGCAAGAAATTCTAGTGACCCTGAATGCATAGAACCTGCTGTCGGAAAAGTTACACAAAAGTGTACGGAGACAACGATGGCTGTGAACGGAAATATAATGAACCCAAGACCGTCCAGTTCATCATACAAATGAATGGTAACAAATATCGTGACCACTTGAATGAATGTAATAAGGACCATGTGAGTGGGTACCAGGAATCGGTAGGCATCATTCAGTTGCTTCATGAGCAGCTCGATATTTCGGTACATCTTGACTGCCACTTCGGGGGTTACCATTTTGTTTTTCCAGTTCAGTTCAGCTTGGATGGAGGAAGACTGACTCTCATATCTAAATAACGTACAAAATATAAGGTGGATGGATTAAGGCTACATTTTTATTATGTAGCCTTTGGCCTTCTGAACAACTTTTGTGAAGGTTCTAGTCTGAAAAGTCTAACCTTTGGTAGATTACCAAAATACAGGGCCAAATGCACTTCCCGTGACGCATTCGCATCATAAAGTGTACTGCACCATGTATTTCTAGCGGCCAAGCCAAACGATAGGACTTTACAGTGTATGACGTTCACAAAAGTTGCTCAATGTCTACACGACATATCTAAATTCAAAAAGCCAAATCTGATGGCTTGCTTTTCGCTGTAGACTATGCGGTACAGTCTTCTGTCCACTATTACATTGTAAGATGTTTATGCCAAGACGATCTTATTACATTAGATTAAGTGCTGGAATTAAAATTTTCTACCTGAGTGCACGAATCCAAGTTTTCATGCTGAAACAAAATCCTTGAAAAGTGAGGTCATAAAATAGAACTGATCCCCAGAGAGGGATAACGGGAATGGCCTCAAAGATAAACATGGCCAAGACCATGGGCCAATTTGATTTCTTTAACTTTGTCAATGAAAACAAGAATTGCGGATATGTCGGGTACATTAGATACAATAGTCCACAACCTATCAAATGAAAAATTCCCATCGGCACGAAGACAAAAATGACAAAGACAAATGGATTCTTCTGCTTGTGTCGGTCAAATTGCTTGGACAAATCTGGAATAAAGAAATTCAATTTAGTTTCGAAGTTATGGAATGCAAAATCAAAGCTGTACCGTAACCTCAAATAATAGACTCAATGGGCTAACAGGTTATAGAATCCTCGATTATATTTTCTTGATATTCTTCCGATTATTGTACATTCGGCTATAAAGGTTGAACATGCTTGGCCGTGTTGGCGTGACCTGTGTTTGGCCGAATGCCTATAATATTCGGCCAGACGATTAATACGTTATATCCGGCCGAAATCGGTTTTCTTGGGTACTAATTCGGTGTATAGATTACCTTGTATACCCTATGAAACGATCATTTTACCTGTAGAATTCATTTCCATTTGAAACCAAGAGTTGATAAATAGTGGGATTTCATCCATGGCCATATAGCCCGTCAAGTGCAGAACTAATGAGAGCAGAAATAATAAGTTCCAAAGAGATTGAATGACGAGGATGGAGATCGGGGCTTCCAACCAAGACTCGAATAGTCTAGCCGTTAAAAACAAAGTGTGGCAAATCTCTCCGAGTACAAATCCAACCCAAATATAAAATTTCCAACTCGTATCTTTTTCTAAATGAAAAGTTTTTGGATTCCATCTGAAAGGAACGAGTTTGAGGGATGTGATAGAATGGTATACAAAACTCAGCGAACGCCGACTTGAATGATTCAACATTTTTGTATGTGCGTAATTGTATGAACGAATATCAATACATATAATATTAAATATTGGACGAACAAATTATTTCATTGATGCTGACGTTCAGATTTTATTTTACTTCTGTCTAACAATGCTGTGTTCAAGAAAGAAATTCTAACTGAAGCATCTTTTAAAAATGGATACTTTGTCATCAATGAATGAATTGTGAGGACTGTGCGAAAACCTGCTCTTGTTATTGTTCATTGGTTTTTATTAACAAAACAAATATTTGCCATCAATCATCTCTTCCAAGAAACCGAACGGTCCGAACGCTGAAAAAGATGAAAAATATTTTGTTAAATCAAACTTCATGGAATACGAATGATTTCATTTGCAAATTCTGGTAGATGGATAGATAATGGTTTTCTTTATTCGATCAAACTTTTCAGAATTAACTGTCGTAAGCAAGTGGACCATTACATAAAACATGGGCGACAGCATAAACATGGTGATTGGTGTGGCGAGTGGTATTTTATATTTTCTTAACGGTCACCACGGTCAGGTTGCGGTTAATGTTGACTTGATGGATGGATAACTGGACTAATAAACTGCGACATAATATCATAATTGAAATCAAATCGATTTCCAACTTTGATGTGGAAGGCATGGCGTTTTTCTAATATTTACTATTGTTCTTATCTGCACTCAAGTCTACGCATTTCTACGTTATTTGTCTCAACTTATATTGAAATCTTATCTGCACTTATTACTCGTTCGGTTTATGCGGTCTACGGTCAGCAGTCGGATTTCAATCTTTAGATAATCGGAATGAAAAAATAATTGCCTTTCGTCGAAACCTGGCTAAACATGCGTAAGGCGTACGATATTACCGCAGAGAATTGGTGGGCTGAGGTAATACCACTAGTTTTAGCAGAAATAAGTTACACTGAAGAAATGTAATTTTAAACCATACCACATCGTCCTAACCATTTGGTTCCCACGACGTTGACGTTCCGACACTAAGGTTGTCTGCCAAGCTAAAATGAAATCCAAAATGAATATCTCACTATCTTTGTGCAACGCTTGCAGTTTCACCTGTACTGAGACCATTAAATTATTAACGGCGTCCATCATTGTTTTCCCAAGTTATGAAACCCTCGCCTTGGCGAACTTGATACCCCAACCAAGGTGTTGAGACTACCACATAAACAAAAAATAATGTTTCATATTTAACTAGGTGTGTGTACACAAATATTACGTAGCACTGCTCATTCACTCGTATTTATTCACAATTGTAATGCTTGTAAATATACTATAAAATATCCATTATATCAATTCATACCATCAGTAGCATTTTGTTTTTCACCCACTTAAATACATCACTCTCAGCTAACACTTCAAATTTGGAACGGGATTTTTACCCTAGATGAATTAATATTATTGTGAATGAGATATTCGGAGTTTTCAATGTTGAGAAGACGAAGGTGTGTCACCGGAGGAACCAGCGTCATTGTCCTCATCAGAAGGATCCGTTCCAGCGTCCTCGTCAGCGTCATCTTCACGAGAACCATCATCCTGAACTTGATCCGCACTAGGTTCTCCCATTCCGCTCAACTTGACAATCTTTAAAATCCGAGCCAATTGCTGAAGATTCGGTGGAGATCCACGGTCACGCTCACTTTCTTGTTTCTGAGAAATTGGACCAGACTGAGCCTCATCTTCATCATCGTCTTCGGAGGTGTCCGAGGATTTTACATTCGGATCCCAGAAATCATCAAATGGTCCAACGCTATTCACATGCCCTGGAGTTCCCTGGAGAATACCACGTGCTGCGTCCTGGAGATTCTTCCATTCTTCGTTGTTGAATTCATCATTCTCAGCATTCTGAAGGGCAGCACTGAGTTGACATGACATGGGTTTTCGCTGTGCAATAGCTGTGCAAGTTTCTTGAAGTGTCTCCAAGATGGATTCTAGTAAATCAGTATATAACGAAATTAATCACTTCTTGTATTTTAAATATACACTAAAAATTAACACTGGGAGTTATACTCAGGTCTTGTTATCTATTTTGAGTTGTTGGATGACAGGGTCTTTCTCCTTTTTAGAAATAGACGATAAGCCACTATTCTGTGGCTTATCATTATATTTATTATATTTGCTGTGCGGGTTTATATTCACCTGTTTGAAAGGCACAATAAAATATTTGTCCACCCAATTAATAAATACATATAATTTAATATTCGACATTTTCGAATACTCCGACGAATTTTCGGTAGTATCGGATCAATTCAGTACCTTTCATATTCCGTCCGGTAATGTGACAGAATATTTAGTGCTTAGGTCAATTTTTTACGACTATTTTCGATAATTGTGTGAATAACACTATTCTATTGCTAATTAATTATAATTTGGAATGATTACCTTCCATTTCGGCGGGTGGAATGTGATAGTCCGCCAACTCTTCAGTATCAACGACAATATCTTCAGTGTCACTTAATTCAAGGGCTGACACTGTGGCAGAAGGACTGCTGCGAGCCAACGAAAGTTCTGAAGACGGGAAACTGGTATTTGATTGAGAACGCCAAAAAGTCCGATGGAAATTGTCACGAGTGTTAAATCTGCGTTGGAATGAACTTTGAAGATGCAAATGACCATTGAATCCATCACGCTGATCATAAAAGTCCCTGAATCTGTCCCTTGGAGATCGTGAATGACCATCCAATGAGCGAAAGCCATCACCACAAACAGACCCCCCTCTGGATGGAATAGAGAAATTATCCAAATCATTCAACTCAACGTCTGCTTCAACCCCTTCATTAACATTCAATGAGAGTTCATCCAAAGACATTGAAGTTTGTGGACGACTCAAATTAGTGTCTTCGTCTTCGTTCTCTTGATTCATTGTGGGAATTGGTTCGTCGTCATCAGCGAAGAATTTTAATGCTCCTGATAAAAAGACAGCTGAAGGGAGCAAATCCGTGGGCGGCGTTGATTCATTGTTTCGACGGTATTCAAGTCCATCACGAATTTCAGTCAAAGTTTGAACTTCGTTCTCGTGACCAGGTTTATTCTGAGTTGCAGCCAATCTACGAGTAATCCGTTCATCAATGTCGTCCAGGAGTCTGGTGGTCAAATCTGGGTGAACAGGTCGAGTTCCTATAAAGTTTTCTATGTTATAGTTAACTCTCAAAACTGTTTAATTTAAATTAGAAGCGTTGAATCCGTACATACGTACCAGGTAAGCGAGGAACGACAGCCTCGTAATTTCCAGAAGTCGGATTATTTGGAGAATACTTTGGTGGAATATAAGTCTCAGAAATCATGTCGATTTTAGTTCCAGAAGCCGTCGGTCCATTTGTCTGAACTTTGACTGCAGAATCCACTTTCCAAGGAGTTTTACGAGGTGGGATATGAGCTTTCTTCATGTTTGAAGTTGACGCTGCTCGAACAGGTGCGGACAAGGTCTCAGACAATGACTTTGCTTTGTTGGATGTATTCGGGTCCTGGACCGGACGATTCACCTGAATGGATTTCTTTGCAGGAACACTGAAAATATTTCAGAATCTAATATAATAAAATTACAGAGTAAGCATATTGCATCGGAACCCATATAGATCGAACTTTTTAGATGGTCAGGAATATCAGCCAATATTAGTTACTCACCTGGAATTCTTAATTTGAAGAGAACTTGTGGCACGAAGTGCGAATGGACTGGTCCTGCGTGAATCACATCGTTCTTTTGATGGTGCCTTTTTAACCGGTTTCTCTTTCTCTGGCCCGTTAGAAGGTTCTACAACATGACATTTTCCTTTTGTCGATGGTTTGGTCTTATTGGTTGATCCAAGACCCAAATCGCGCAAGTATGACCCACAAAAGAATTTTCCACGATTGATAGCGCGATCAGAAGTTTTCCACGTTGGGCGATGTTTAAGGCCTGTGAAAGTCTTACCGGTTACGGTCGAAGCTTTGGACTCGGCAGGAGCTTTTTGATTTACGGCATAAGGACAATCAATGACAACTTTCATGGACGGTTTGGCGAAACTAACAGATTTTCCAGATGCAGATGAGTTTTCATCAGTATGAGGTAAAGATTGACGTCCATCTCTGCCTCGCTGAAAATGTGAAAGTCCCGGTTTGATGGCAGGCTTCAATGGCTGGGGAGGTGGGAGAGAAGGTTTACAGTTTTCAGTGTCTCCTTGGGCGCTGTTGGCAGACAATTCTTCGAACAACAAGTTTGGGTCTTTAATCACTCTGGCTCTAGAACGACGGCCACTACCTTGCTCACTAAACAAAGGATAAGATGTTGAAATGCATTGTATATCGAATTGAGCAAAATCTATACCAGGCTGAAACGTCCAATCCTGTACATACGCTACAATATTAGCTATCATTTAGTCGCGACCACTTGTACTGGTCCATATTCCAGTCATTCCAGTGTATCAAACTCGGCAACTTGCGATATGTTTAACTGTCCAATTCAGAATTTTAATTTACCCTTCTTCTGGGATTCTTGGAAGAACTGCAGGTTCCCAGGACCTGGCCCAACATTCTTGCACATCAGGACCCGAGGATTCACGTCTAACAACGATTGCCGGCCTCGTCAATTCTGAAATAGCGGAAGAAATTAAAATTGGTATTTACTCCGTAAATGTGTGTTCCTAAACTCGTGTGGACCTGGACATCATTAACAAATGAATAATATAAGAATTTTTTTAATGACAATCGATATTAATGTCCGGACACAGCTTGACCTATAGCGCCCTACAGATATTTGATAAACATATCACTATAATGGGGAATTCTGTACCTCTGGCCAAATCAGTGATAATAGCTGGGCGTGGTTTATTGAGTTGATTGGTCAAATGAGAAGGTCCAACGACACGTTCATCGTGTGACTGAGCCGTTTGTTGGCCATTGATACTGTTGTTCCAATTCAAGGAGAAGTCAAAATCGTACATGTCGTTCCGTTCGTCTAATGGAATGGTATAAGCACAATTAATCGGTTTATCGACCAGTTTTATTTTTTTGTGTATTCAATGAAATTACTCATTCTCATCATTCGCTCGGACACAAGGTTGCGACGTTGTTCTTGAAGCATTGTCTCGATGTCAAAATGTTTATCAACTTCTTCTTCCAATTCTTCCTCATTGTCATCATGACAATCAAATTCAATCGGAGGTGAACACGGAGGCTTAGGAATGCATCGCTTAGGAGTTAAACTTTTCGGCGGCTTGATCATTTTTGGTGTCTTTACCTTCGGTGGTCGTACTTCTTCTTCCGGGGTCATACTATGAAGAAATGTATTGCAAAATGTTTACGGGTTTAGATTTAAAAATGTGTAGGAAATCTTTTGATACTAAATCCATACAAAGGTTCCAATATGTCGAGTCCACGTCTGAATCCATTCTTGAATGCCCATGGAATTAAACTCTTGTCCTCGTACAATTCATCCCGTCCAAAAGGTCTTCGGCTGTAACGAGGTGGCTTTGGCATTGGTGGAACAAAGTTCGTTCCATCGATCCAAAGACGATCCGACAATGCTAACGGACCATTCAAATCCTTCTTCCTCACCGGTGGCTCATGATCCCTGATTTTCTGGCAAATACGTGCTAGCTCATGATGGAGTGGCCCTAAAAGATTTTTTTCAGAATTTTTAATTTTTTTTAAGAAATATGGAGTTATATAAATTGACGATCAAAACTATCTGGCAACATAAATAATAAGTTAAATAAATAATTGAAGAAAAATTAACTCACCGGGTATGGGATCAATCGGAAAGGCACGCATTGGTCGACACTCCATAAGAGGACGCGGAGGAATTGGAGGCTTCTTTTTGAAATCGAATTTCTGTTGAGTAGACTGACCGTTTCCGGGCTTCTTTTTATCTTTGTCAGGTTGTTTTCCTGGTCCACCACCACCATTAGGAGGAGGTCCACTGAAACCTTTTTTCTTGTCTTGGCTCATTATGTGAATTTGCTTCCAATGAATGCTGATCACCGGTTGAAATATGTTCTTGAGTGAGAAATATTACGTTGATTTCTGAAATTGAAGTGACGATAATTATTAATCAAATTGTTTCTTGAAATTGTGAATTAAAAGTGATTTTCCGGTCATTGCCATTCGGATTGACGAACGGCTTTGTTTTCCCAGTTTTGTAAACAACATAACATCGCTCATAACAACTGCAGGGAATATTGTTCAGGTAGCAGTAGCAACAATATTATGGAAAACTGGGGCAAAACGAAACATGCTTTTGTAAACGTTTGATCTTATGCTTAAATAACCTTATTTGGAAATGGCTGGCTTACTACTTGGTCTGGTTATAAAACCGAATTGATTCCAATCAAAATTGTGAATACCACCCAGACTTACTAAAACAAAGATGTATTTAACACTAGTCCGTAATTCTTATGTACTACAATATTATTATTATTATTGTTATTATTATTTTTCCACCCACGACGTCTCAACTTAATGAGCCTTAAGCTCATTAATATTGCTGCATCTCAAAAATTTTAAATGAAGCAACGTGTTGCGAATCTGAGTCACAGAAGCAGGACATATATTATGGGTTGTTTAGCCATCAGGTGGATCCAATTCATTAAAACTAGTATTTCATCTATTTTGAATGGGGATAACCCCAGGGAAGATGAAGATGCTTACTAAGGGTGATAAAAACTTATCGCCGCACTATATTTGGCCAAACAACTATAATTTGCACTTCAAATCTTACACGATATGAACAGCAAAAGGTTCGGAGCAATAATAAGAATAATCAAAGCAACATCAGATCGGTCGCATTAATTCGTGAAATAAGAACGTAGCAATCTGAAGTTGCAGTTAAAAATTTGAAATATTGTTGCAATTTGTTTGCTTTACGAAAAATAATCCGAAAAAAAAAAAAAGGAGGTCCTTTCTATTGAATAACATTATTGCTCAAACGAAATGTGTCAAGCATTGAATAAATTCGGTACAGAAAGGTTGACGTAAATATTGAATTACCGAACTTTGGACTGCGACGACAGAAAGATCAAATCAAACGATTTCCAAACCGTCGATAGTTTGAAAATGCACGAGGGAAAGGACAGCAGGAGTCGAGTAATCGAAAAACAACAATTAATTTTCAGGATACAAAATAAAATGGTGACTGGAGTGTGGAATCTAACGTTTGTGAATGGCCAATTCAAGAAAAATGCTCTGGTTCTTCCTGTTGTTGGCTAGTAGCAAGGACAACAACCATCGTTGTCGTTAGGAACGAAACCAAATTTTAGTTTGGGATCTAACATATCTCAAAATCGTACGTTTGCTGTAAATAACTTTTTTTTATTTATTTCAATCGTAGTAACGCGCCGAGAGTATGATATTTACGGAGAAAGCAAATAATAATGTAACGAAAGTCGTAACGTCAATATTGAGATTAAAGATTCAAGTACTGAACTTATATCTACAATCGTCTATGAATTACAGAAACCAATTATGCCAAGTTACATGCTTATGTCGTAGGAGCTGAAGTACCTATATAGTTAGTCCAGGACAAACTTTTGTAGGTTGTGATTAACTATAATCACGGAATTGTCCCGAGTGGTCCAGTACTATAGGTAGTCCTGGCCGAGGGCTACGAGTATATATAGTCCCAAACTACAGATAGTACACGAGTATCGGGCTATCATTAATGATGGTTTGATCCTATACCATGGTGTTTATTAATAAATAAACCGTCTTGAGACGAATGTAAATGCTTTGAAATATGGTTAGTTTTGAAGTTGTGAAACGACTTATTGTTAGTCTAACAAAGATTCCACCTCAATGCCGTGGCTATTAGTGTTTTTGTTTGAATCCGCGGAGTAAATCACAATCGTGTCATCAAACGAAATCATACTCCTTGCACGCGCAGAAAGTGTTCTTCATGGATCCGGTTTGCTGGTCTTTGTATAGTACTATCGCAGAATATAATAAATAATAGGATACGACGAGTAAAAGGTTAATGAATATTTAGTAGTTAGTTATTCGGGTCAAGAATTCCAGAAAACTGTTGTCAACATTTGGACCTTATTTAGTCTCGGGAAGTTCTAAAATTCTGATGGCCAGTTGCACTTTTCTAATATGCGGACCTAGCTTTAACAAAGACATGTCTATCAAATGAAATAAAATACACCGCATTGTTCCGGCGCGTATCAACGCATGAGGTGCACTTCTCGACACTTCATCCATTTCTAGCATTCAAGACTTGAAACAAAATTAATTACCTTTCGGTGTAGAGTACGTTCAAAAATTCAAGGATGACAAGTCGGTTATCCTATAATACCGATTGTAGAGATAGGTGATAGGAACGAAGCTTTTACAGAAGACTGTCAGTCGACGTGATGAAAATAAATGTGGTTTGAAAGTAATAACAATATCTTTTGCACAAATGCTCTGAATTCGGGGTCACTATGCACTGTCAGAGTAGTGAATGACATTCTAAAGAGGTGACTGGACGACTACAAAATAAACAAACTTCGCTCAACAATTTGGTTGACGTGGACAACATGGCGTAACCTGTCCAAGAAAGAAATAACGATGTTTTTCAAATTTTAAGAATTAGTTTCGGCATGCGACAATCAACCATAGATGACATGTTACATTTAATAAAAGTAGCAATATTTGTCTAAATTAGATTTTTCGTAAAGAAAAGGCAATTCAGCTAACTTTTCCCACAGTTTGTTGTGCGTTTATTAATTTTAGGACTTGTGGGTTCGTTACATTCTTACATCGTTTGGCATATTGCCGGATTGCCTAGGATTCCGGATACACTAATCAAGAGCGATAATTGCAACTTGGATCAACAACTGACACAACGAAACCATTGCTTTAAAATGTAACAGCACATTCTCAAATTCGTTAGAGTGTTGCCTGCTGCATGGTATTAAGAGTCCAGACACATTAATAAAAAGCAATAATAATTGTAAGTTGTATTGGCGATAACTGACAGATCCAACCATGCTGTTTAGCCGCTGCACTGTGGTACACGTTTTTATCATCGTCGCCGATAACCCGATCTTCGAATTCCTCATTAGTGCACAGAGCAGCAGAAAGGTTTAAATAATAGAAGCAACATGTAGACTTAATTAAAAAGTATCCTCAAAAAACCCTGAAGTACCAATTAAAGTCCAATTAATTTTGCCCGCGCTTACCGGAGAGGAAAAAGAAACATATTACGTACATACTATTTTCATGTCGGTTATCTTTAACCTCGGCAGCATTAATTAATAGAATAATTTAAGGATTAACTTAGGGACTAATTTAAGGATTAATTTAAGAATTAATTTAAGGATTAATTTAAGGATTAATTTAAGGATTAGTTTAAGAATTAATTTAAGGATTAATTTAAAGATTAGTTTAAGAATTAATTTAGTGATTAA
>JAQGCA010002725.1:0-13244 GCA_034698945.1 Protaphorura quadriocellata | reverse complement strand
CCTACGTCGGAGTCAGAGTCCGGGGCAATGTGATTAGATCGGATCAGAGCGAAGTCTGTGACAAGACCCAAAGGGTGTGAAAGTAGCCGGACTTTAAACTCTCAATATTTATTTATTATTAAATTGGTAGGAATAGCTTGAAGCACGGTCTTGACTATAGAATGGGTCCACTGGTTCGGATAATTTTATTTTCTCCAGTGCGAATTCTACAACTTCGACTTTATGAGCCACAGAGTCGTCATTTTGAGGAGAAAGTTCGTCAATCGGATTCAACATTTATTCATTTCGGAATGCGTACTAGAAATTGGCCAGAAATTTGCAACAACGTGCACCAGTTATCGTAATTTCACTAGGTAAAAAGTCAATTAAGTGAATGCCCAATGCCATCACAGTTCCTGAAAAATGGAACCCACAACTAGCGAGCGGATTTGGAGAAAGTTCCTTTCTCCGGTGGGAAAACTGACTTGTTTCCACACAAGGAACGATTATTTTGACCGGGATTCACAACGATGAACCTGTGTCGCATAACCTGTCACAATTCTCACAATGTATAATTTAACAGAGCTCGACAATTTGCAACTCTATTTGCCTTTTGCATATCCGAAAGTAGTCTTGGGACCCGTCTGGCACCTATTTTTCTCAGTCCAAGATTTTCGGTGAATTTTTTTGCACCTTTCGTTAATTTCAACTAGTTTTTTTCAAAATTTATATTGTCTTTAATGGATTGAGCGGAAGCCATTGTTGTACGAGATTTTTATTTCACAAGAAATAAAGTTTTAGAACAAACTAAAAATTAGTATCTTTCACACGAGCACAATTCGTGTACGAAGTCGCACTTTTTGGGCGACCTAGTATATTCTCGTATTTCAGATAATGTTGACCACATTTAAGAAATGTATGACACAAGACTTGGGACTTCGAATGAGGATTACTTTTATATGTTGTGACTAATTTTTTGTGGGTTTGTGTTTGCAACTTGTTTATTTAAAAAAAATTGATAACAGTACGCACGATAACATCTCTAATCTCGTGATTTGCATGACACAGTCAAATCACGAAACTTATTTGCGCTAGAATCTGAAGGCCGGAAATCAAGTCGTATGTGAAAACGGCCTGACAGTTAAATAAATCAATCAATCAAAATCAATCAATCAAAAAAATTTCTGAGTATCCTTACAATCAAAGGAATGAATAGGAATTTAGGGTAGCACTTTTTCTCATTCTTTCTGAAGCAACCCTGTATATACACATCACAGCACTACTTTTATTGAAACTCTTCCAACTGTAGAATACAGATAATGCGAACGAAGTCTAAATTAGGAATTAAAAGTTTGTCTGAAAACCTGATACTTACGTATTTTAAGGTTGTAAGGATAGTTAAATTCTCTTTCGTAAGTAAGTCACTCTTGATTGAAAGTTTTCATCTCTGAGTGAGTGCTTCATGTGTTATTAGATTATGCATCTTCCAAAATAAGCGACTTAAATTCAATTTCATTTTGTATTTTCCATAGGCACCGAATTTAACGGACAACTGTAACTACAACATAATCAGCCATGGGAAAGACACATTCGTCATGGGTTAGTTTAATACAATAATTTTATTTTTGAACTCTTCATTCTTACATGCCTCATCTTCTGTCAATTTTCGAAATACACAGGTTTCATAAAATAATTGTTTTATTTTTTAGGAGAAACAAGTTCCTTTCACGAACTGAACGTAAACTCGCTTCAATCAAAATGCAGGCATGACACGCCCAAATATTTCGGTTTCTATTTATTCACTGCTCACCCACTCAAAGATGCAAAATCTGGCTACACTTATAACATTGGGACTTCTATAAAAACTGGGTTGAAACATAATATTCTTCAAATTCCACCTAAGACTTGTCCCAACATTTCAACCAAGGAACATTTCAAGAAGAATGCAAAAATAATATGCTCTATAAATTCTCGCTGGAATTCCCTGGCCTCCTTTAACCACTCATTCGGACTCACAAAAAATTATATCATTTTCGTTGAGCAACCTTTTGCGATAAATGTGGGGAAATTCTTATCGACTGGTTTGTTTCGTAATGAACCCCTAAGACATTGGCTCGAGTGGCATCCTGATTGCAAGAACCGATTCCACATTATCGAACGTGATACTGGAAAATTATTGAAAACTGAAATCTTGTCGTCTGAACCATTCTTTTTCCTGCATGTCATCAATTGTTATGAAGAGGATCGACAGCTGGTCATTGACATAAGTGTGTATGAGGATGCGACTGTTCTTGAGCTCCAATACTTGTCTGAACTAAGAAGTGGTTCCTGTTTCTACGATGAAAGCGTTCAAGCATCTATAAAACGCTTTGTATTGCCAATCATTGAGTCTAGCTCCAGTCTGGCAAGTACACCAGAGAACAAAAATTTAGCATCGCAAGGCGGTGGTGCCGTACGACATGGAAAAACAATCACAGTATTTCCTGAAGTACTTGCACACAAAGGACTGGAAATGGCTGCCATCAATTCAAAATATTTGGGACTGGACTATACCTTCTGCTACGGGACTGGTTTGACTGGAAAGGGGATTTTTGAAAGGTCCATTGCCAAGGTTAACATGAAAACAAAAGAGACAATCGTCTGGTGTGGCGGAAAAACCATTATCGTTGGAGAAGCGTCTTTTGTTCCAAACATTTTTGGTAACAACAACAATGTAGAGAATGAAGATGATGGATATCTGATAGTACCATCAATTGATTTACGAGAAGGATTCCCAGACCACGTATTTTTCATCGATTGCAGAACAATGACAGAGGTTGGGCGTGCTGTATTCAATATTAGATTACCGCCGGCATTGCACGGTCATTACCTCCCGTTTTGAAGAAGGCACAATACTTGCTAAACAGTGATATTTTATTAATTAATTATATTCAAATATCGTTATTCTCTTTCTTACTGTGTCATAAATTATTGAATTTAAGAATATGATTGACGTGTTTACACTATCAAAGCTGTGAATAACTACGTTAAAATGTTCATCAAGTTTTAGAAGAGAAACTTCTCCAAACAAAAAAATATTCAAAATAAGTGCGATATTTCCCACAAAAATAAAGTTTAACACACAAATAAAAACTTGAAAACTGTAACACTGCTTTTAATGATTCAATAATAATGATATACTGTTGGAGTAAAAAAAATTAGACCCCAAAATTTTCTTCAGCCGTTCGACCCTGACTAAGGGGATCTAAAATGATTTGCTGTGTCAGCCGAGAGAAATCACTGTATTCCTATTACACCCAGGAATTAAAACATTGTACGGACTGATGAAATAATTAAGTTAATTTTTATTTTCGTTTTTTAATCGAGCTATGTATGCACATTTAATCTAGATTAGCCTCAGTATATCCGAACCGAAGATTGGCCTGTGTATTGGAATCAGTGTTCATTGACCTCCACAAGGGCCACAATTGTTTCTGTATGATTTTGGAAAAAAATAAAAAAATTGGGTCGAATTATTTTACTCCAACGGTAGTATATGGAACAAACATGATAGATGTAACACATGCACAACTAAGATTATGAGCAAGTAAACGTAACTCACAAGAGAGCATTTTCAACTGCAATGTTAGGATGTAAGAGAAGGTGCGATTAAATAGTTAACTAATTCCAAAAACAACAACACCGAATTCCATAGAACGAAAGACGATCTCCGTGACCCAAATGAAAAATCTCTATTTTGGTAGATTTATATCTAGTGAACAATTGCATTCAGGGGCTCCGCTTTAATAGCTGACAAGTCCAAACGAGCGTCAACTTCTTCATCCAGTTCACCAATGATAGCTCTGCAAATTAAAATCCACAATTAAAAAGGTTCATAACAGAGTTCGCAGCCACAGCGAAATATCTGGCAACTATTATGAACAATTAATTTCAAAGACAAATAGACGAGAGACGCTTACATGTTGTCACCACGAATAATGTGAAGTCCCAGTTGAATTTGTTCAACACCTTGAGTAGAACTAAAGACCCGCTCATGACTGTCATCCAGAATAATATTGATGGTCTGGTCAAATCCTTTTAGGGTTCCCTGCATAAAAGAATTGAACTACTCTGAACAATGGTTGGGGGAAATAATTTGGCGTGCTTTCAGTATGCAAACCAAGTTTAGACTGTCCCAATAAAACTCAACCTTGGCAAAGAAAAAAAACGAAAGGTCTCATAAATTAAGAAAAAAGCATTTAAACTGTCAAATTCTGAGGTTTAGCATGTCTGAATTTTTCCATCATTCACCCTAATAACCGGATTTTACTTTTACGGGAAGGAGTAAACCCTACAACCATCCCGTCCGATCAATAATTTAAAAGACGTTGGCTCTTAGAGAAAATATCAGAATAGAAGCTACTCAAGTAGGCAGAAAAAACTGATTAAGAATTAAATACTTACAATAAAATTGCGCCCGTCGGATGTAATTATTGAGACAACTTCTGTAAATTCAAATAAAAACATTTAATGTTTACGATTTGCTACTTGCTTAAGCCTAACGAAAACCCATGCTGTGTTATTTGGTCATATATGCAAATTCAACTACCCCTTCCTGAGTGTAAGAGGTCATTCCGAGTTCTTAACGTCGGCATAGAATGTAAGCGAAACTGTCAGCGGCTAACGCGGAAAATTAATTTAAGAGAGACGATTTTAAAAATGCCAGATGTTTATAGCGTACACAATGTCGTCTTTGGAATTTTGATTAGAGTGATATGGAAAACGTTATTAACTTCATTCATTATATTTCTAGATGATTCTTGAATTAACCTCCGACAATTAATTTGGAGCAGTACTGGCATATCATTGCTTATCAGTCGCTTTATGAAATAATCCCCACTTCGAGGCCAAGAATCAAAAAGTTCATAATATTGTTTAAGTGGCAAGCATTGCAAAATATTTTCATACTAAAATGAGTAAATTCGAATTGAAGATGTAATTTTGAAAGCAATGGGTACATTAACAATTAACAGCTGCCGCGTCAGGGGAACCCGAACCTTATGAAATAATATCTTATATTTGCTTTTCAAGATACACATTCAAATTTCTGGGCATAACATTATATTATATGTTAGTAGTATTGCTGACAATATTCATATCGCTCGCTGCGAGTTATACAGTTACAGTTGAGTTTCATGCGCTCTCGGATTTCTGTACCCCGGAAATGATTTCAAATAGCAAGAATGTTTAGAAACGGAACGTGAGAAACCGACTTCATTGTTTGTCCTTCCAAGCAATGCTTCGACTTACGAAGTTATAAACATTCATATTGGCTTCCAAACTTTCTGACTTTATGTAATGCGATCATAATATGCACACACGATAAATTAAAAAAAATTAAATCCTCAGACACACGGACACACCAAGTCAGAACAATTTTTTTAGATACACGAAATCCAAATCTGAGAGCACGAAAGATATCAGGACGGAGTAGGAAATAAAAATGTTACTAAGAAACAATTTATTAATATTTGGAGGTAAGTATATCGAGCTCTCAATACGCTTGTATTATAACGGTCCCGGACATTCTTAACAAAGTCACTTTGATTTTTAATTGCAGTAGTTATGATATTTGTTTCCCCCTTAACGACATGTGAAGATTCTCATGTGTCAGAGTTGACAGACGAAATGCTAGGGGATCCTCATCCTCGCTTTAGTAGACAGGTAAACTTGTTTTTTTTTGCCAATCGATATTATGTTTCTCGTTAGTAGAAGTACTAATATTACAAGTATTTTATTTTGATTATATAACTAATCTGGCTAACCACAAGGGTTAAACTTGTTGTAGAGTTGAATCAAGACTTTATATTTTTGCGTGCATTATATTTGTGTTATGTACGTATACGTACAAAAACTTTTAGGGATGTTGACGAAAGTGATACAAAAATTTGAAAATTATGAATTGAAATAAGCCAGTCAACCGACCTCTAATATGGTATTAATCAAACGACATAACTTTCTGGGGTTTGATGGCTTTCCTTATCCTTTAGCATGCAATCTTCACAAAGATGCGAATATCGTGCGATTTGCTTCATTATTAGAAAACGAAGTGCCTCACATGAGTATCCGCCTATCCGCTTGCCATAGATAGGTAGAAACAGCAAGAATGAAGTTGCATGCCAAGGTCAATACTACTGATTCCGTTCACACTAGTGTCTGGCACTACCCTCGGCGTTAATACATATAAATTACATTCGGAATTTTTGAAAAATTTGGTTTAAATACTTTCGTCTAATAATCTCGTTAATAATTTACTCATTAACAGAGCGCCTGTCTTACAAAGTCTATGCCGTGTTCCCGAACGCAGAAATGTTGTAAGAACCTCAAATGTGCAGTCTACACAACTTTCGACGACATTTCAAGGTGGAAGTGCAGTACGGATATTCAGTAGAGGTGTTACCATCTGATCATAACTTCTTCAAATGTTGAAGAAATTGTCATCGAACGTTCATCTAGTTAAGTGACTTGTTTGTGTGAATGTATGTTACGTATGTATGTTACGAGAGTGGAAGCAACTGCTACAAAGCAGAGCTCCCAAGCTGACTAAGCCAGTTTTGGCCCATTGCAGTCTCTCTCCGGATAAAGATGTTTGTATGAAAGCTTTAAGTAAAAATTATTTAGTGTGGCATGTAAAATTATAATAAATTGCATTATTTGATTATTGAGTCATTACAATGTAAATATTAGGCATATCTATCATTTATGATTTAAATTTCTGAAATAGTTGTTTACAACTGATTGTTTCATCGGTTGGAGTAACACCAATGTAAATCAACTTGTAAATGGTACACGGAGCCATTTGCCTTGTATTTCCGGTCTTTGTAGTACCACTTTTGAGAATTACATAGATCCCGAATCAATATTCAAAATTCAATCAGAAAAACAAGTGAAAACGTAAACTATAAGTGGGATTCAGTTATTCCAAGTTTGTATTTTATCGTTGTTGGATTAAAAGAAATTGAATTGAAAAGTTCCATTACACTGTTGACTCCCTGAATTCCACTGCTGTACTCTCGTACCTACATAATATTATGTAATTTTAGTCTTGACAATTTTAACGCAAATTTTCTTCCAAGACACACGGCGGTTGAATGTATTGTTATCAGTTTTAAATCAATAAATGTGAAGAGAAAACAAATCAAAGACTATTCTGAACTTACTGTTGATATAAGGTTCCAGAGCAGACCCCATTCTGACGAAGTTATCGGTGGGTTGGAGAATAAATACTGATAATCTTAGCAAACTACTGTCTTGTCACTAGTCGTCACTAATCAAAACAAAAATGTCTTAGCTAGCACAGAATAGACTGAATCCCAAATCGTACAAAACAAATGCAACTGAAGTGAGGAAAAATCGACAATCCGGCAATAGTTTAAATTTCCGGCCCTTTTTATTTTCGACCAAGGAAAATCGGGACAAACGCGGGAAAATGTTTACTCAAACTTCCTGATTTTCCGACCGAAAGTCGGTCAATTTGCTAATTCCTAAAAAGTTGTCTGTTTGGAAAGAATAAATAACAATATTTTTTTTAAAAACTTTAATTAAGATGGCAGGGATTGCTTATAATGATGTAGAGCTGCGTAAACTCCCACCTAGCTTTCGAATGAAACTAGCACAGGTTTGTACTGTTTTAGTTTTGTTTACAATTTGGAATTTGAAAGTAAGTAGAATTTAATTTGAACCATAAAAATCATCCTGATTTAATAATTCTTTTCCTACAGATACTCAACCTTGATGATGCATGGAAAAAATTAATGGCAACAATCCCTTCAGAATTACGTCCAGACCAACCAAAATATACTTCCGAACATATTAATCTGGTTGAACGACACGGTTTAACCTATCGTAAAATGTGCGGAGAGATATTGCTGGATGAATGGTCCACGAGTGGAAGAAACCGTCCGAAAGTTGAGGATTTGTACGAATTACTCAAACAATGTGAATTATTTCGTGCCGCAGATTTTGTCGCCATTGAAATCTTAGACATTCCAACACCAACCCGTCCAATTGAAGGCCCTGCTAAAGTCATTCCTATCTCTGAACTAAATTCCCAACAATCGAGTTCAGGCAACTTTAGTACTACAAGCGTACAAGGGACTCACTGCTTGGATGACGAAATTAGCGCGGATCCAAATTTAGAAACAATTATTGACAAATTGAATAATTATGATTATCAGAGCGCTAGGACTTTGTTAAATTTCCCCATTGATTCTCTGGAGAGCGCAACGAAACAATTTGATGATAGTTTTCGTGTCGGAAGTGGAGCCTTTGGAATTGTTTATTCACTTGATCTGAGACCGCGTGGACCAAGGCTAGCAATTAAAGTACTACATCCGTCCTCCTCGGTGGCAGAGGATCAATTTGTGACTGAAATACAGGTATTATCAAAGTGAGTGAATTCGAAAATATTTTTTTAAATAATTTGATATTCAGATAAAAATGTCTTATATCCTAGTAAACTTGAAATAATATTGACTCTGTCGACAGGTACAAACACAAAAATTTGGTGTCACTATATGGATTTTCATCAGATGGACCAAGATTTTGTCTTATCTACGAATTCATGCCGAGGGGTACACTACTCGAGGGTCTCGGTTGTGAGGTTAGAAGGTGGAAATATTAATTTTGTCAGTTTTACTACATGCCATTGGAGAACCAAGAAACTGAAGTTATAATTTTCGCGTGTGATATTTCAGAAAAATTATCAGCCATTAAACTGGTATCAGAGGATATCAATCCTGTTTGGAGTACTAAATGGAATGCATTATTTACATTCCGGTTCAGATACACCTTTAATTCATCGAGACCTAAAATCGGCCAATATACTTCTAGACGAACAACTAATGCCAAAGGTAATTGGTAATTCTGTCAATACTCCTAATTCCCTAATCCATGGACGAGGAGTAAAATGAACTAATTGGTCGAGAAATTGTAGATTGCGGATTTTGGGCTAGCAAAATCAATTTCGAATCAAACCAGTGCCTTAGCTTCCACAATATTTGGAACGTCGGCTTACATGGCTCCGGTAATCTAACTTTTGTGAATTACTAATTTAATTATTTTAAACATTTTTTTCTCATTTCTTTAAAAAAAGAATCCGATTTTTTAAATTCTTTCTTGGAAAAATACATATTTTTTCAACAATTTTTTTTTAGTTTTTCATGAAAATGAATTTCTGAATTTTAATTATAATAATGTATAACTTCTTTTATAAATTTTAAATTAATTAGAATATTGCTGGTTTACAGCCAGCAATCCTGCAATTTATTTATTTAGTCATAACACGACATCCACGAATGGTACTTACATCGCGAGTAGCAAAATCATGTTGATTAGTTTCATGGCAGAATATTTTCAACACATTCACTTTAACTAGTATTCTATGTACGTACATTTTCAAGTTATTGTCAGAAAGTTTCATCGAAGAGTTATTTCCATATTAACTAATTTGTAACGGTTGGAATGTTAAGTCATGCGGATTGCGGATGCCAAAGAAGACTTGGAATGAGTGAGTAGAACAAAGGAAGAATGTGACGCTTCGAGCAAACAAAGCATTTCGCGCTGTCTCGAGTTTGAATCAAATTCAGTAACCGACAGTCATTAAGCAAAGTTCCTTTAATCTTTTATGTTATTTCTTTTACAGGAAGCGTTCAGGGGTGATATTTCCGTAAAAATGGATGTGTTCAGCTTTGGAGTGGTAATCTAACTTTTTTGACTACGTATATTTTCAACTTGTTCCACCATCTGACCGTGTACTGTTGTTTTTCAGATAATCTTCGAAGTCATTACAGGACTTCCACCGTATGATGAAAACCGGGACGGGAATGACATTGTGACGTATTTGGAAGACAACGTAGACGACGATAACATTACACCATTTCTTGATGACAAAGCCGGAACGATCAGCTCAAATCATGCTTCTACCATTTATTCCATCAGTTTAAAATGTCTGAGTGAGAAAAGACGCCGACCAACCAGTGAAGAAGTACTTCGTGATTTTGAACCACTTCTAGTTCATTTCAACGAGAAAAATTTTCTAGTTTATTAAGACTTTATAAAAAAAAGACTTTGAACCTGAAGTATTCTTGACTGTTACTCTACCGCCTTTTGTTTTTCCGTGAATAGAAGACAAACTAAGAAGATCCCTGTATAATAATTGACTTTACTAGTTCGTAAGTCCCAAAAAATATCGACCCTCCGATGGATATCCATATCGTCCTTGGAATCACGCCGGAGAAAAGACTGGAAGATTCAAATTGTTTAATGAAAATGCGAATGCCACCTATTTATTGAGTTATGCTCATTACTATTTACCCTTTGAGACCACGCTGAGAGTATACAATTCTCCATATCGTGAGGAAAGAACCAGATGCTTCCACAGTATTGGCTTCCGCCAACATGATACGGGTTTTTGCTACATCAAACGGCGTTGTAACGGCAGCTGCAATTCCGCCTATTTGACATATATTAAAATTTTCATAATGCAAAACGTTTGTCGTAAGATGACCAATAAACAAACGAACAGTATAAATAATACTAACCTGCCAAACCTCCACAGAGAGATGACTGGAATGGGCTTACATTTCCGTTCCGGAGAACTACTTGCATCTTAAAATATTCCCAAAGAGGAAATTGTATGGCGGAAAATGGAATTTCTCTCAAAATGGTGGTTCCATATCCTCTGTAGAATCCCTATAATAAAAAATACATTTAGGACACAACGTAATTTGTGTCTGTGATTGTCATTTTCCAGTTCGTCTAAAAAGGAAGAGAAGCACGTACCAGAAACCCCTCCTTCCTCCAAATTTCTGATATTAGAACTTTTGCTTTCTTGTCTCCTAATGCTTGTCTGCGTTGCTTGACTATTTCCACCGGAACACGAACAATGCATGCAGTCTATCACAAAATCTAATATTTGTTAGTTCTTCTTAGTGCCCACCTCTTTCATTATTTAGTTTGTCTTTTATAACATCTTACAATTTCACCCAGTGAGGCGGCGGCTAAGTGAACGGCTGGATTATTCGCACATCGGAAATGTTCTTCGAGTTTATGTTTACTTGTGTCATATGTGGCAAAAAATATGGCGGCTGAAAATTAATAAAAAATTCAGTTTGTATTTTATAAGAGGGTTAATATGCCGCGTTGATTCCCTCGATTGATCACCAGAAATACAGTCAATGTTTTGTTACTGTATTGATATTTAGAGATCATCATCGATCGTCTCTATAAAAATTGGTGAATTAATTTGTGATAGGTCAAGCGGTCATATTTTGAATTAAAAGAAATACTAGGAATTTATATAAGTTCCGATCGAAATTCTTACGAATTTTTATGTATTATGTTGGAGAGGAGGTTCGTTTGTTGGAACAGTTCTATAACAAAATTTTAATTTGTATTCTGTCGCATACGTGTTCAGGTACTGGTAGTGGCGGAGGGTGCGGGTTGCCGGGGTGGAAGAGGGTGCCGAACCCGAACGCCCGCGCGCGTTAGCGCGGTCCCCGCGGAGCGGCCGGCGGAGGCAAAAATTTTTTTTTGCATTTTTTTAACACAGGGTGCATGTAAAACTTACTTTTCGAAGAAATATTTTCAATTTTTCTGATCGAAATTATCGGGCGTGTCATTGGTAGTGGAAAGGCAAAATGCAAAAACTCGAAATAGAGTGCTATAACTTCACCCTATTTCGGGTTTTAGACCAAAAACTCGAAATACAGTGCTATATAATATAATATATAGTGCTGTTTTCCTAATTTTTACCTTATTTCGATTTTTTCGTCTAAAACCTGAAATAGGGTGCTAGTCGCGACCTTCGGTCGCGAGGGGTGCTTGTACCTTCGCTACCGGGTAGCTGAACACGTATGTTCTGACTGGAATACTGAATAATATCTCCACCGAGCAGGTCCCTTAATTGGGAGTTGGGAGCTGTAGACGTAGGCCACCACATAGATTTAAGGAAGATGTCGACTCGTTTTTTCTCCAGTTTTAGTTCGTTCAATTTTGTTTGGAGTAGTTGCACGGAAGTACTACGGTACAATGCATTGCAGTGTATTTATTAAATAGCTCGGGGAATTTCGCAAATAGGCTTGCACGACCGCAGGCTACGGCCAACCTAACCCCACTTTCCCTCACTCCAGAATGTTTGTTACGAGCCGGTGGGTTCATAACTTTAAATAATTATGTTAACTTTTCTGGATACTCGTGAGCTTTAGTGCGTGCGTAAGTAATTTAGGAGGATGATAAAGGAAAAGCTTTCTGAGCAAATCATATCCTGTTACACCGTATGAACACCACGAGCACCAACCACGGTAGATTGGATGGGTGAATTACTCACTCCCAGTAATGCTTTGGGTTCTAAAATGTGCAAAAGTGCAAAGTAAGAATCATGACATGACCAATTCAGAATTTCAGTGGTAGGTAGCTATTGGTACGTAGGTCATACTACTACATGTTTGGTTTTGCACCAACAGCTACAGCGCCCTTAATTGTATTTTTGTTGCAGTGAGGTTTGTTTGTCAGAGTCAGAATCGACGAGAATAAGCTGAGACTTTTCATTCGATATTCGTTTGCACTTAAACATACGTATTATTTTCCACGTGATTTTTATGAGAATATAAATTGATGCATTGCATTGAACCGGGCTAGGCGAAGGTTCGACTTTTTGGAGTAACCACCAAAAAACTTATCAAAATCAAGAATCTTCCTGTAACCACCAATTTGTCACAACTTGGAAAATCACTCTTGCGTGTCCACAAAGTTTTTTCCCCACGCAGAAAACACATTCGCATTCGCAGGGATACTGTCAAACATATTATTTTGACGGATTAATGGGAGTAGGAACAGAAATGAAGTGTAGAAATTTTCCGGATTATATAATAACATCATCACCAGTTCACGGTTAAAGGAAGGGTAGAAATCAAAGGGTTTTTCAATATTGATGAAAATTAGTTGATTTGTCTCATCTTTCTGGAACTAAACGATTTCGAAATTTTCATTTGTCAATTCCCTTTCTCTCACTTTAACACGGTATGATTTAAATTTACCGATTTGGTTATACCCTGGCGTATTTGGCGCCTGTCCTTTTTAGATACTATCAAATACTGCATTGTAGTAATGAAATTCTGGATAAAAGTGTTACCTAAATCTATATTGCATATTGATTGATGTAGACTTGGTCTAGGGGTATTTTGGTCAGACTCTACTGCGAAAATGCAGGATCTCGAGAAACGCTA
>JAQGCA010002724.1:0-13245 GCA_034698945.1 Protaphorura quadriocellata | reverse complement strand
ATCTGCATCTTCATTTATAAATATCAGAATCGTCAACCACGAGAAAGAGTATCAGTGATTCATATCACATAGACACGATTGCGTTAGGATGGGTAGTTCTTTATTCCACCTCAACACATACAATGCAATTATCTGTCTTTTTATCTCTCATTTGCCGTTTAGGTGGACATTTGACTATGGTATGGCCACAAATATATCATGGCTTACTGAGGTAGGAATAATACATTCTGTTATTCGTGGAGTCGATCGCACTGGCTTAGTCGGCATGGTTTGCATTGCTTGACAGTTCCTTCTTAAACTTCCTTGAAATATGTACATTGTTCCACCAAACTGAGTGGGCAAACATTCTTCAATATTTCCCAGAAGAATGATGGGAGTTCATCGTGGCCTTATCGACGATAGAGTCAAAATCTGGTTCCCTTGACATGTGACACGAACCTTTGACCGCAGAGAAAAATAGGAGAGGGATAAGTTGTTCGTCTCAGCAGGTGGAACAGCTTTTGTGGTGTTCACTTTTGCGGTTAAAAGGGAACGACACATCCAACCTGGGCGCTCCTGACGGTGACCTTGAGCTTTTTAATCGTCTTCAGCCATCAGTAGGTCAAAGTCTATCACTGTGCAGAATTAGTGGCGAATCGTACGGACGGGGATTTTTCCATTCAAACGCGAAAATAATAATATCCTTTCCCGACTTTATGGAAAGTTATGTACTTTCCACAAAGCCGAGTAAACTCATTACGTGTTTCACTAGGTAGTTGCAACATGCAACACCCAGAGATCAATTTTTGGTACAATCTTTAAGAAAATCTAATATGGAAATGAGTTAGAAATTATTCAGGTGTTTCTAGTTCATACAAGGAATTCTGAACTCTGATAATAAACTGATGTACATTAGTACATTTTGGCAGCGGGGTGGCCATAATTGTAAAGACTCATTTTATAAACGACCCAGTCGCAATCGCGGTCCATAGAGCAGAGCTTGAGTAGAATGAACCCGGGAACAGTAATTTTTTTTAAATATTGAGACAGAGAAAAAGTGAACTGAAAGAAATAAAATTCAGAATAAATTAGAAATCAACAGTGACAAAAAAGAAAACTCAAATACTCAAAATTTGGATTGTAGTAGTAGTAGTACTCTGAATTAAGGTCAACCCGGGTCAACAGTTAGATTCTTTGGTCAACTATGTCCGTGAAACAAGTCAAACTAACCGAAACAGTGAGTAGTTCTTTCCTAATTTTATCATTTAATTATTTTTGATACAAATTACTGTTAATGTAGTTTCGAATTAAATGGGAAGCCATGCCATGTACTGGCCAAGCTGGCCCGAATTTTTAGTCATTTAATTTGTCTTGTTGAAAATAAATTATAAGTATGTTTGTTTACTGTCCAAAAAAAGTCAGGAATGACCGGAAAACCATTTTGCTAAAAATCTAAAGTAAAACTTCCGGTGACCATTGGTCACTTGTGTCACATGTCATTATTCAAGTGTCTTTTTGACCAAGAAGTGAAAGTGAAAGTCTTACGGATTTGCTAGTCTCCGAAGAGTGAGCGTTCAAGCAAAATAAATCAAGATTTGTACGTACAGGGCGTACCATAACTTCATGCCATAAATAGGTGCGGATGTGTTTGAAGGGCACAGTGGACTGATTAATCCTTGAAAGTAATATTTAATATTTCAGGTCGACGAGACTCATGCGAATTCTGGTGGAGAGAATGAATGGTTGGATCGGGGAGACCACCCATTGTTGAACGATCTGGTATGCTCTTGAAATTTGGAATGTAATATATTTTTGATTCGCAAAAATAAACTTGACCTCACTAATTTTGTATATTAATTGATTAGATTCTGGAGACATTGTTCGGATTCGTGAGACGATTTGATTTAAAGACTTCTCGAGTTGTCTCCAAAAAATGGAATGTCCGGACTGTCCCACACATGCGTGCCACCTTCAAGGTCACTATTCGTGGAACCCAATCCTCCGCTAGTGCTGAAACTGACCAAGACACCCGACGGATTGACGATTTTGTGGAATTATTCAGCTCCAATGAAATGGGAATCCCATTCTCGAAATTTAGACTCCAACCATTTCGGACAACAGAGGGAGTTGGTCAACAATTCCTTGAACTCTGTGGGGAAACAGCTACGGAGATTGATCTGAGTGATGTGAAAATAGTTTACATAATTGAAGATGTGTCTGAGTTACTTAGAGGTTGTCCAAACATACAAGACCTTGATCTGCCAATCAGCCTCAGCTCGCGTTCAGGAAATGTTATCAAATTGTTTCCTGATGATTCCATGCCGACATTTTCGAGTCTGAAAGATATTAGTTTCGCCTCTGAGTACAATAAAGAACGACTAAAATGTTGTCCCACTTTCATTGAGGAGTTGTTGACTGCAGCTCCTAATATTTACAAAATGAGTGTATTTGACACATATGAGGATCGTGAAGAGAATGAAAATGACGACGAAGGTCGCAATATAAAAGTGTTATTGAATTGCATTGAAAACCTGGGAAGAGAATCATCAATCCAAACCTTATTTCTTAATAGGGCCAAAATTGAGGACATTGAACATCTGGAGAGAATGGCCAAGAACGGATTGAAACTGAAGAGCCTTACTATTCTCCCAATGATTACTGATGAGCTTGAAACTGTTCAAATCAAATTGGCCACATGCTTCAAGGACAGTCTGGAACACATCGAAGTGTTTGAAAGCGTTGATAATATTTTGATGGAATTCCCCAACATGCCAAAACTTAAATCCTTAAGTCAGCGAATCATACCCATTTTTGAAATCAAAGCCATAGATTTGAGTGAGAACTTTCCAGCCGTGGAGACATTGAGTGTTGACTTTGAAGATTTGAGTCCAGAAAATTGGGATGAGTTTTTTGCTGAAGTTTCTCCTTGTCCAACCATCAAATCATTGATTGTTGAGGAAGACTACATGAAAATCCATATGCTCCACAACTTTTTGGTAATTTTCCCAAATTTGACCAAATTAGAATTGAAAGTGAAAGATGATGGCGTTGAGGTAATGAGACAAATCTGGACTCACATGCCACAGTTGGAGTCACTAAATATATCCGGTTCCATTGAACGATCGGTGGACCTTTACTTTGACTCTCTCTTCACTGGAATTCCAATTGTAGTACTCAAATACATTCGTCATGTCGTGGATAATTTGGAGAGAATGGAAGTGGAAGAGAGACGAGAATCAATTCTGAATCTCACAAATGAGTATTCCCAACTACCGTCCATACTTAATTTAACAAGTAAGTATTTCAAGTACAATTTATGGTTATGAACCACCCTGTACGTTAACCATTTTTTTTCAGAATTGAGACATTTGGATTTCTACATAACTGGAAATTTGCATTTATCTAACCTCGCTGCCTATCTAGCGTTCTACTCCATGAATCATCTCCATCACCTGGACATACACCAATGCGAGGTGATCGAAAATCGATCCAAAAATTAATTAAACTCATTTAAGTGCTGTACAATATTTTTGAAAATTTCTATTATTTCATTTTGTTTCAGTTTACAAGAACCAGTTGTGAAATTTTGACGAAGGAGACGGGACTTGAAACTTGGAGCTTTCAAATTTTCAAAGATGAGAAATGGGAATATATCATTCCTCGTTTTTTCATTCCTGATCTTGACTAACGTTACAATTACATGTAATTTCCTTACTAATGCCTGGAAATCATTTGTGACAGTCGTGACCTGAATAAAAATACGCAACAAACAGAGATAATTTATGGGTGCCTACGTTCCTTAAATCTTCATTAATGTTCAGAAAGAGAAGTTCAATTTTTTTAGAAAATGTTTTATTTTTGGAGTATTCGGAAATCTGAGGAATCCTTTATATGAGGGGGACGTTGTTGAAAGAAATAGACACCTGTCACGGTTTACCAGGTCCAGTTAATATTAAATTGCGTGGGGCTAAAATTTGAATATCACGCATTCTGGGTCAAATAATGGCTTATCGCCTATCTCTAGACCCTGCTATTTTTGTTCAGAATTCATTTAACTTTGACCAATGCATTACTTGACCATAACGGCATATGCACAGTGCATCTAATGTATCTTTCAACCATCAATGGGCATTCTCTTTTGCGCACGACTTTCCTGTCCCATTAGTGCATTTAACTGATTTATGTAATTGAATGTGGGAGAAACCCTGACTGCGTTTTGCAAGTTAAAACCTCACAAGGAAGAGTCGGGATCATGTTCGGGGAATCGAACCCGGTTTCGTCCCAACCGGCAGCAGATGGGAACCCCGTTCAAATATGACGTCCCGCCTTAGCTCTGGTCCTGTAAATGAATTATCATAAATCATACAAATTATTTTATTACAAACAAAAAATAGATATTTAAATCTTACACTGATGCTTCGCAACACATACAGGATGGCCCGCAAGTATGCCACAAAGATGCCACAAAAAAAATGTATTCTTTAAATTTAAAAAAATTAAAATTTTGAAACCTTTTTGAAAAATATTCAAAAAGTTGTACAGGGCAAGATTCAATCCAAACTTAAAATTATTCCGCGGGTCGGAACGAGGTTCCTGATTACACATGTCGACATTCTCTCATGCTAACCCAGCAAAATGAGTTTATTATGTTAATTAGTTAGAATGTCGTTAATTAGTGGCAGGCCAGCAGGTTATGGTGGGATACATAACTTTTTTTAAATCGCAGGGGCTATCCAGGAAACCAAACCGCATGCAGATCCGACATGACGTGGCCCGGCAGCATCCATTCAAAGTCGGGCACCTACTTACGGGCCACCCTGTACATGGGTGAATTGAGTTGTAATTCATTGACTAACACTTTAAGAATATTTCAACATTTACTCCGTTCAACTCCAGTTGCAGAAACAGTCCTGATGTTCATTTATGTAGTGGGGACACCACCCTCTATTGAACGGCCTAACCAATAGAGGGTGGCTTCCCCAGTCCAACCAATCACCTGCTCAGTCACAGTCTTCCTCAGAGCGCGCATGATACCCTGGAACTGTAAAATAAAGGTCCCCTCTGGGGTGCTCTACCTCTTGACCGTGTCCGAAGACCGCCAATTCTTTTCTCCCTAACTGGAGTTTGACCGGGTAATCAGATGAACTGATTACCTTCTCAATGACCTGACCCCCTCTGACCTCTCAACCACCACTAACCAATCTCTATATAGGTTTAGTTACCAAACAATTAGTTCCTTGCGTCTGTCCGATCTGACCTCTTTGGAATCCTCAAATTAACCCGAAACCGCAGAAGAGTCACCGATCACAAATCACACAAATTATACTTTTATTTATAATTAATTTCAATTCAATTCACACAAAATATAACACGACCAGAGATTCTGGAGTAGATGGTGGCTTGAAGTCGGTCCGTTGATCCGGGCAGGTCCTGGGTTGGAGGCCGAGTCCGTTGGAAGAGTGGCTGCGCTGCGGTCCATCGGCTCTGAGTTGTCTCTCTGGCTGGATGATTGGGTGGCAGAGGGGGAAATGGAGTTGTGAGGTGGGAGTTTTGGGTACAGGGTGTTCCATACGTTACAGAACCTGAAATGTATTCACAAGATTCATCACAATAATCTCGTATTTAAATTTAACTATCCACTATTCACAATCAAATATTTTTTCCAAACATGTCAGACGTCTTAAAGTCTGCATGAAAATGAAAATATAAAACAACAAATATTTTTATAGTGACTAGACTTTTTTTAAATGTATTAGTCTTAGTCTTAGAAGTTAGAGAACTGTTCGAAAATCATCCTTCTAAGCGGAATGGAAGTAGTCAAATTTAGCCGATCCGAATAATTTTTAAAGCAGTTAGAAGTCTTTAAGACTTCAGCAGTTGCTGTTTAAGATCATCATTTGGCAATTATGGATATCTTTTTCATTTAAATTTCTTAAATACTGTTGACTTTTAGTGGAGGTTACCTTTCCATTACACCGAATATCCCCAGACTTCAGATTATCGAAGGCCATGATGATTTTCAGTTGCTGTCATAATTAATTTACAATGCAATGAATTATTATTTGTACGCATATTATAACGACTGCTGGAATTTTCAAAGAACGTTTCCATATCTTACCAAAGGCCAAAAGTATTTTTAAAACACTTTTAATAATTCGTGTGGAAATTTAATATACCACTGTTCCATTTTAAATTAGTTTTGAGCGCTGACTAGTATTTTAAGCACAGAACCGATGGAATCTGTGTGCATAGTGTGTATTGCGTGTCTTCCAAATACGTCACAAAGTATTTATCGGTATTTATACTCAATGTTCCATGTCTCATCCCTCTTCAGAATTTAGCATACCGCATCCCACGCAAATTCTCCCATAATCTGTTCACAAGAGAAAGACAAAACGTTTCTTCAAAATTTAAAAAAAAACATCCACAAAATCGTTGAAAAGTTTAAAATAAGAAATTACAACGCTTTATAATATTTTGGTTAAAATTAATTGATGGGCCAAAATACATGCAAATGCGAAAAGGTATGAAGTTTTCTATGCTCTAATTTGTAGGGAATTCTGACATACCTGGGTAATTCGAACATGCCTAGGTAATTCAGTCATACCTAGGTAATTTGAACATACCTATGTAATTCAGACATACCTAGGTAATTCAGGCAAACTTAGGTAATTCGGAAATACCTAGGTAATTCAGGAAAACTTAGGTAATTCAGATATACCTAGGTAATTCAGAAAGAACTAGGTAATTCGGACATACCTGGGTAATTCAGGCAAACTTAGGTAATTCGGACATACCTAGGTAATTCAGACAAACCTAGGTAATTCGAACATACCTGGGTAATTCAGGCAAACTTAGGTAATTCTGACATACCTAGGTAATTCAGTCATACCTAGGTAATTTGAACATACCTATGTAATTCAGACAAACCTAGGTAATTCGGACATACCTAGGTAATTCTGACATACCTAGGTAATTCAGTCATACCTAGGTAATTTAAACATACCTATGTAATTCAGACAAACCTAGGTAATTCGGACATACCTAGGTAATTCGGACATACCTAGGTAATTCAGGCAAACTTAGGTAATTCAGATATACCTAGGTAATTCAGAAAGACCTAGGTAATTCGGACATAC
Source organism: Protaphorura quadriocellata (assembly GCA_034698945.1). NCBI lineage: Eukaryota > Metazoa > Arthropoda > Collembola > Poduromorpha > Onychiuridae > Protaphorura > Protaphorura quadriocellata. The sequence goes on along the minus strand of JAQGCA010002724.1, from coordinate 6,127 downwards.
CTGGGTAATTCAGACATACCTAGGTAATTCAGACATACCTAGGTAATTCAGACATACTTAGGTAATTCAGACATACCTAGGTAATTCAGACATACCTAGGTAAATCAGATATACCTAGGTAATTCAGACATACATAGATATTATACTAGGTTAAGCCAGCTGCTGATATTTTTCGTATCGCAAGGCATTTGCAGAATGTCTTACTAATTGCTACGACATATTTATTGCTTCATTCTGTGTTCTTATATGCTAGTGGCGGTAATTTCTCATTGGGACTGAATATAATTTCTAACTTTTCTGGTACCGATTGGTTTAGTCTTACCACTAACTGGGAAATTACCATCAGAACCACAAAATCTTGAAAGAGTTTCAGCAGTTAATTTATAGATGAAAAGTGTTCCAAATGTTCTGAACCCCAATAATGTTATTTGTAAAGATGAAAGAATTTTGTTGCTCCCACTGACCTGGTGGTAATTACTTAGTCGGGACTTACAAAATAATTTTTGTTACCGATTGTTTCAATTTTACCGAATTTTTTATTAAAAAGTAATTCATGTTTCAAAATTTAAAAATGGACTGACGTACGAACGGTTGCTTTGAATCCTCATTCCTTTCACTGCCATATTTCATACAACAATCCAAGCACCTTGGTTGACCTTAGTACTTATGATCACACACACATTCTTAAGCAAGATATTTTAATCACAATTTTGATTTGTTCACTTTTTACTTTCGTTATTTTTCCGTTTCAAATTCAATTTCTATGATTTCAAAAAGTTCGCGGTGCAAGTGTGATTCTGTCCGAGCTTTCACTAATAGACTTGGCCATTCATGTATCATGTAATATGTATTTCGTCCATTTCATTGCTCAATTATTCTTAAAGTCACCCATTAATTTTTTTTTTGAGTTCAATAATACAATAATAAATTTCAATGGTTCAACGATGAATTCAATTAATTAATGAATCCCTCAATTTAACTGCATTTCCTTCAATCTGGGAAATAGTTGAAGTAAAAAACAATAATGGCGCGTGTGGTCATTCGTCGGATTTTGAAACAAAAATCGATGCTATTAGATTTTGACAAACAATATCTCAGAAAATAAAATTATAGACTCTGCAATTAAAAAAACTTGAATCTGGATATTTCTATACGATTGGGATCATGTACGACACTTCCGAATACTTCAAAAAATATTTTAAAAAAGTCCACTAATTTCATATCGGAAAATGTAGTAAAAATAATATGTACCTAACGTGGTCGTGCCCAATTAGATAAATTACGAGCGTAGTAAATACATACTTTTTCAGCTTCGTCGTTTATAAATACATGGCGTTTACTATCTCTTAGACTACTTTGAAATTGACGCGTCGCTAACTTAATAAAATATTTGTTGACGTCAGTGCAGAAAAAATGTTTAAAAAATCGAAAAAAAATCAAAATTTATCAAAATAAATAAATTCAACATCTAAAAAAGATTAAAATTTAAAAAAAATTAAAATTTAAAAATGTTTTTAGTACCTCATTTTTTTGCAATTTTAATCTTTTTTGGATGTTGAAATTTATTTATTTTGATAAATTTTGAATTTTATTTTTTCGATTTTTTTTAACATTTTTTCTGGACTGACGTCAACAAATATTTTATTGAGTTAGCGACGCGCCAATTTCAAAGTAGGCTAAGAGATAGTAAACGCCCTGTATATGTGTATACCTGCGTGTAATATGAAATGAAATGAACAATTTTAACACTATTCTCCGCAATAATTTGGAGTAGTGGTTATTCCAAGTTTATTTGTTCAGTACTAATAATTTTAACTGTTTTCATAAGAGGAGAGGAAAGAATGAAGGCAAGTTGCGTAGTAAATAATTTTTGAATTTCAATTTGGATATTATACTGAACAGATTGGACTATGGAACTTTATGACGTTAATGAAAATCCTCTAACTCGGACTCCGACTGTGAATAACATTGTTCGGCAGTTTCTAATTCCGGTTGGGAATGTAATGTATACACATGAAGTATAGGGCTTGTGCTGTGACGGAAGACGGAGTTGGCATGACGTAAAGATGACCAACTACGAGGTCATGGACACCATGATGAGTCAGTGAGAAAATTTTAGATAGTAGATCAAATCCAGATTTTTGGGATTGAGAAACGGAGGAATGATGTTTTCCCGGTTCCTGGTTCTCAAGCACCAATAATCCAGTCCCGTCTCCTTCGTCAAGATATCGCAACAAGTCGTCGTAAACTGAAACAAAATCAAATCATACATAAATTTTAGTTTATAAAATTGTCTTAGGTTGAATTAATGTTTGGATTCATTTTCACTCACATCGCATTTGTTTACACTTAAGTCGTTGAGATGATTCATGGTGCAAAAAGCCAAATAGGCAGTGAGGTCAGTCAACTGAAAATATCCCTTCATTTCCAAATCCAAATGTCTCAACTCTGAAAATACAAAACAATTAATGTACAGGGTGGCTCATAATAAAATCAGAAATTTTTTTATATATGAAATATTTACTTGTTAAATTCCGAATAGATGGTTGACGGCATTGGTCCTTCACGAAGTTCATAATTGTTTTACTTCTCTTTTCCACTGCATTTTCCTCCAAATCATCCATGACAAGATAAAATCTACCGAGTTCTCGAGTTGGAATTCCAGTGAACAGAGAGTCAAAACAAAAGTCGGTCGTTTTTATGGCAGTGCCGAAAGTTATAGACAAGTACTCCAAATTTTCCAATCCTGTCGTTTGAGTCTAGATTTGTCTCAAAATCTCAACGGCATCATCCCATACCTCCTCCAAAAATAATTTGGTCAAATTTGGGAAAATTGACAATAAGTTGTGGAAAGCATGGATTTTCCAGGACAAGTCCATACCTTCAACATTCAATGATTTGATGGTTGGACAAGAAGGGTCGAATTCGGAAAAAAACTCATCCCAACCATCTGTACTCAAATCATCATCATCATAGAGAAAGGAAATGTCCAATGCCTCTAAGGCTGGGAAGTTCTTGTTCAAATTCACGACCTTGATACCAAACTTGGGATTGATTCGCTGAATTAAGGATTTAAGTTTTGGCATGTTCGGGAATTCTATCAAAATATTACCAACGCCTTCAAACACTTTGAGGTATTCCAGAGACTCCTTGAAGATCGTTGCCAATTTGATTTGAACGCTGTCCCCGTCACGCGCAACAAAGTCAGGGTCAAGATTCAGGCTCTTCAATTTCAATCCGTTCTTGGCCATTCTCTTCAGATGTTCAATGACCTCAATTTTGGCCAACTCAAGATGTAAGGACTGAATGGAAGATTCCTTACCCATCTTCTCAATACATTGGATTTGGATTGGATGTAATTTTATTTAAGTCATCAAAAATCATTGAATTATCAGTAACAATCAATTCAATACCACATTAATGTTACGACCGCTGATACTGATACCCGAAATATTTTGAGCCGCACTCAACAAGTCTTCAATAAAAGTTGGAAAACAATAAATTGGGTATTTCCAATCACGGGAGAAATTAATCCTTTTCAAACTAGAAAATCTGGGAATGGAATCGGGAAACAATTTGACAATATTTCCTGAATGGGAGACGATGTAGCTTCGCAGAGCAAGGGCTTGTATGTTTGGACAAGATCTGAGTAACTCAGACACATCTTCAATTGTGTAGAGTTCTGGTACGCGTAATTTCAGATTAACTTCCGTGGCTGCTTCCCCACAGAGTTGAAGGAATTGTTGACCAACTCCCTCGGTTGTACAAAATGGTCCGAGTCTGAATTTTGAGAATGGAATTCCCAATCCATTGGAGATGAACAATTTGACGAAATTATGAATCCGACGATTTTCTTGATCTCTTTGATCTTCAGCGGCAGATTGACTCCCAAAAATGGTGACCATGAAGTGGTTTCGCATGTGTGGAATGGTGTGGAAATTCCACTTTTTGCAGACAACTCGACAAGCCTTCAAATCAAATCGTCGTACAAATCCAAACAATCTCTCCAGAATCTAATAAATTAATATGAAAATCAGGAGATCAGGATTACTTTTATAAATCAAAGAAGTGGGAAAATACATGTGCTGATGATAATAATCGGGGACGGGGATTACCAGACAGACACCATTACTAAATTGACATGGCCAAAGGCTGAATCAAATACTTTCATCTATACAAAACTATGTATGGGTCTAAAATTCTGGGATCAATACCAGGTAAAATTTAAAAAAAGGTAAAAAGAAGTAAGCATAAAAATAAGGTTAAAACGGACGTTAAAACTAGTGACCAGAAATTGACAAGCTTGGTTAAAAACGAATTTGCTCAATTTCAGAAATTCTTAGTTATATGACAAATTCATGAGCGTACCAGGTCGTTGAGGAGAGGGTGGTCTCCCCGTTTCAACCATTTCTCTTCCTCACAGTCTCCATTAGAAGGCGCATGATTCACTTCAACCTGAAATAGTCCACAATGTATAGTAAATAGACCTTGGTCCCCTCTTATTTGATGTTGAATATCGCTCCTACATTTCTTTTCACTTTATAAAATATTTTAAAATATAAAATAAAAATAGATTTCGAATGAGTGTATTTTTTTCTATAAAAAAATTAGCAGCTTTGGAAGTTAACGAACTGTTCCAAAACCCTCACTTCCCATGGTCATCCCTTCAGGTTTCTTATACTAATACCTGACCTGAATCCTACCTGTGTTAGCTTCCAAATCCCATGCAACCCTGTTTTGAATCTGTTTCAAAGTTTTTTGAAATTTTTTTTTAATTTATTTAAAAAAAAGACGAGAGCCGAAAAGTCCAGGTCAGGCCAGCTCATGATATTTTTATATACTGTCAGTCCCCTTCAAACCTTACTCCGTCATCACAATCTTCACCGATTAGGGTCACCGGTTCCGGTATGCACTTACCCATGCAGTGTCCATCTATTTCCCGGAAAAACCGGGATGTTTTTATTACACTATCATCTAAATATATGAATTTCAGAATATACTAAAAAAAAACTTGAAAATGGATTCCCGGTTTTTACCGGAGAATAGACGGACTCTGCATAGGTAAGTGCATGCCGGAACCGGTGACACTAATCGGTGAAGAATGTGATGGCGGAGTAAGGTTTGAAGGGGACTGACAGTACGACGAAAATCACAGACACTTGTATAGACTCTGATCTTTTATCCTTGGAAACGTGACATTTTAGGCCCAACTTTTGAACGGATTTTCCATGCTGTATCGTATTCAAATGGAACAATTTTTATTTTTACATTAAAGATTATTTAGAAAAAATATTGCTAAAATACTGCTTTTGAATAATTTCTTTTTGTTTTCGATTTTTTTAAATTTTTATTTTCAAATTCAATTTTTATGATTGATTAAAAAAGAGCGCGGTCCCGGTTGCCGATGGGTGTGATTGTGATTGTGTTTGGACACATTCCATATCAATGGACTTGGCCATTCATGTACTATATCAATTTTATTACGCTCAACAATTCTTAGTCATCCGTTAAATAAATCTATTTATTTATATCAATCATTTCTAGACATATCGTTTATTAATTTAATTAGATAATGAATATATGAATCCAACTTTAGAACAAAACCAGGCGTGGGAGTTCCTTGCGTCATGTTTTGAAACGAAATCGATGGTATCCGATTTGGAAAAATAATATTTCAAAAACTAAATAAAATTATGGGAATCGATATAAAGAAACTCAGCAAATAACTGGTTATGGACTTGATTGCTATTCAAAATATTAATTAAGAAATTAAGAGGAATTAGCAAATATATCAATTAGTTCAATATTATGGTAATTATGGATTCGCAATTTGAATGACGTCATCTTTTGTTCCACCGAGCCGAGTTGGCAAAACATTCACATCAATTTTACTCAACAGAATTGGTATCCATTTGTGTGATTTTCGACCATAGACGTGAACTTTGTCCAAGAGTTCAGTTTTAACCACTAGACGCAACATTGTCAACACCAATCGAATCGCTTTCTTCGGAGCTAAATAAATAATGTCATTTTTAAAGATTTTGTCTTATCAAATACTAAAAAATTTAGAAAATTACCATTCACGATGATGAGTTCATGCATAATCCCAGGATAATTCTCCTCAAAA
>JAQGCA010002723.1:0-13245 GCA_034698945.1 Protaphorura quadriocellata | reverse complement strand
TTAGTCGGCATGTTCTAGATGGCTTGACAGTACCTTATTGTTCCCCTAGACCTCCTCCTTAACATACATACATACCTAGGTGTGGTTGTTTCCCAGCCAGCCAAATGCCGAATTCCGTCATTAATTTTTTTATTTTAAAATTTGATCGTTTCTCGATCAGGCATACATAGGTGTGGCATATTTGCTTGGTCATATGGAAATTTCGGGATATGGTCGAATTTCAAATCCCACACCGTTTTATTCGGCCAATGGCCGTTTTCGGGGTTTGAGCCTAACATATATACAGTGCGGCTTAAAAGTCTTGCAGCCACCCATGACCAATTTTTGAATGAAAGTGGCGGGAACGGTGAATTGACGAATGAAATTGGCTAATCTAGCTCTTCCCGCCACTTTTATTCAAAAATAGTCACGGGGGGCTGCAAGACTTTTAAGCCTCACTGTATATTATTTAAAGCTTATACTGCTACTTTTATTACACGGGATGGTTTGCTTTGGTTGGGAGAGATTTTGTTGCAAAATAGAAATATTTATCTTTTCGTTTAGTGTAAACTGATTGAGGAGACTTGCGCAAAGTCTAGTGATTGTTGCGGTAAATCTATTTGCGACACGGGAGAATGTAAAAAGGTGAGTGAATTTATTCGTGGCTTGTACATTTTAAAAATATAGGTTAACTATCTTGGATAATTCCTGCAGTGCATTCCACTTGGATCGGAATGCTTACGATGGGGAACCTGTTGTGATGATAATATTTGTTTGGCTGGGAGCTGCGTAAGTTATTAATGTCTCTTTCTATTTCGGATTGAATTAATAGAGAAGCGAGAGCAGCGAGGCCACACTCGAGCAAAGTGGTGGCGTTTAATTTGCCCCTGCACATTTGTTTTGAATAAAGCAAATAAGAACAAACTTCTAACGTGGCGTTTTCAGTTCGGCATATGAGCCGAATTAATTTTCAATTGGTGCCGAGTTCGGTTTTCGTACTGGTCAACACAAAGTTGCCATCTGCCGGGTAGTGCTAGTGGTAGGACATTCAGAGGAAGATATCTACTTCACAGAGCCGTCGACACCTTGCGAAAAATATCTTCCGTATCATCTACACACAAATTACAGCGTTCGACATCAATGTAACCATACAATTTATTCATACACTTACCCACCTTCCCTTTATAGGACAGATGAGTATGGCCTTGTTTCAATTGTAATATAAGTTGCTTATAGGGCCAGATACAATTTGAGTCTAAATATTCGTCGTACAAGTAATGACTCTTGCTTTTTTTATACCGTTCTAGGAGTGTGCTTTCTTTCATTAACAGTATTTTTCAAGAAATGCATCTAATCAGTTGCTAAACTCGTTCCCCATCATCAGTAATTCCACTTTTTTTCCAGTTTTCAATAAGACATAACAATGCTTAACTTGTCAGTTTTTCTAATTTGTCAACTTCACTTCGGGGGTCTAAACTAAGGTGAACTTGGCAAAAAAATATATTTTGCCAATTTCACTTTCGCCAGTTTAACATGGAATGCGATTGACTGTCGAAAGTATCTACATCAAAGATTACTTCTTTATTAAGTCTTGCGACGTAGTATACCGAGTAAATGACTTATTGCGGATGCCCAGTCCGTCCGTCTGCTTTAATGCAAGACGGGATTACCTCCTAAAAGCGCTCCTTACTGATGTTTAGGTTAGGTGATGATGTTTACGCGCCAAGGTAAATGGCTAGAAGTGCCTAGAAAATTTTGAGTGCGCGAAAATTGTACTTGCTAAGCACGAGGTCTACGTAATGTTCGTTTCTAGAACGAGTAACACAGATCGCAGACAGCAAAGATTAAAACACGGGGGGAAGCAACCATAAACGAACAACGTATAACTTACAAATGGTTTCGAATCAACATTGTGCAAAGCGTCCATGAAAATAGAGATAATAAAAAAAGAAAAAAAAGTGGAAGAAATCATAGCAGCTAAATTTCCGAAAAAGGAAAGAAACTCTTTCCTTTTTTGGAAATTTAGTTGCTATGATTTCTTTCATTTTTTTGTTAATTAATTGTTAAGGAAATAGTGTCGAGTAAAGAAAATTTGTGGAAGCAAGAATACAACTTACCAGGGGTTTCGTATCAACATTGTGCAAGCGTCCATTGAAATAGAGATCGTAGAAAAAATAGAAAAATGGAAGCAATAATAGAAAATAAATTTCCGAATTAAATAAAAGAGTGATATGGTTGGAAACGTGAGTAGAAGCAATACCTCTTAAAAAGTTGGGAAAGGAAGCGCAAATCCACATTTGGTTGAGTATTTAAAATTTGTGGAAGCAATAATGCAAAATAATTAATGAGAAATGAATGATATGCTTGTTCATGTGAATAGAAGCAATACCTGTTAAACCAATCGGTATGAAAGCGCAGTACCTTATAAGATGGAGTAGAAGAAATTTGTTGAAGCAATAATACAAAATAATTTTAGGAGTCAAGAGAAATTGATAATTTGCTTATAAGTGTGAATAGAAGCGATACCTGTTAAACCAATAGGTAAGGAAGCCAAGAACCTTATTAGATTGAGTAAAAATCTGTCGAGCAATAATTTTCGTAATAAAAATAATTGAATGATATGCTTGTAAATATGAATGGAAGTGATATTAGAAGAATAAATTGGTATGGAAGCAAAGTACCTTATTAGAGTGAGTAAAAGAATAATGAATGATATGCTTGAAGTGTTAACAGACCTAACGGGAAACAGTTAGTTCGACACCGATTAGGGCCGAAGCACTTCGCAATAACAAATTGAACAAGACTAAAGCCATGCAAGCAAACAATGTTTGCATGCGTACATTACCTAGTTATGAGTCCGAATGTCGAAATTATTGAAATAAGAATCTTATCGCACCCAAAATCAAAATTCTGAGTCGATACCACGACATTGTTTGTTTATTTCAACAAAACTGCCCCAAACTAAATTGTCGACATAACCCGCAACCCTTTCTTCGCGCTTTCGGCACGACTTTCTCTTAGTTTACAACTATTTATTAATGTCATAATGTTCCATAGCCCAAACAGATCAGTGTAATAACCAAATAAAAGACAATAATAAATTGTATTTTATGTGTTGAACCCACCATAGGCAGCCGTTCAGAAAAAAGAATAAAAAATGAAAAATAAAGCAAAGCCAAACCAAAACTAAATTCCAATCACGGTTCGTGATATCTATCGGGTGGATAGATATCATGATATCTATCACGATAGATATCGATTGATTGTTTCATTCAATCATGATTGTTATTCTGATAGATATCGCAATTGATATTTATTTTCACGTATCAATCAATCGAAATTTTTTTATGCAAAATACTTTGTCGAACTGTTTTTGAACCGTTCGACTCATTTTCGTTTTTCAAGCCGATTTTCAGTTTGTATATTTGACATGTCATTCGAACGATAATGAGCCGAGCGAACAGAAATCCAAAATTTCATAGGGAATCATCAATTTATTCTTACGTATAGAAAAAATATATAATAAAAACAAGCGCAAGGATTAGAGTCTAACCTTTCGTATGTATTTATCTGGTATTCTATTACTAAAACTCTTCTCCGTGATTGTATGACACTCACCGATGGATCAATCGGGATTTATTCCTATTGTTGTTAGAAATGTTATGCTTTTACATGTTAATAAACAAATCTTGAATATTGAATCTTGTATTCATGGACTCATCCGTTTTTTCAAACTCTGACGAATACCGATATCAACTTGACAAGTAAATTGCTAAAACAAATTGCAACGGATTCGCCGTTTCAACATACAGATCATTTGGAATTTAAGAAGTTGTGCAGTATGGTCCGGCCAGGATATAGTCTGTCCGTTCGAACAATTTCAGAAAAACTTTTATGTTAACTTATGTTCATACCGGTTTACTAGCTGAGTATTGTCGATTCCGTTATTATAATTATACCTCAAGGATTTTACTTTTACTTTATTTTACTTTTTGGCTATCTATCAAAAAAATCGGATATCTATCCAAAAAAGTCGGATTGTTTTTTAATTGTTATTGGTTTTGGGTGAGAAAAAACCCATGCATAACTATCAAAATAATCTAATATCTATCAATAAACTAAAGATGTTACCCTATCAAATATATATATTAATTAAATTAAATTTTAAATATTAATAAATAAAGGAGTTACCTTATTCCGACAAAATAGTACGTTATTGTTTTGACCAACGAATTGAATAGTATAATTAACCTATCATTTACAAGACAGAAGAGCAGACAGGCAAAATACAGTGTTAGTACGATGTATAGAGGACAGTTAAATTTAACCATTACGCGAAGTGTTGTCGGGCAAAAAATTTGAAACTCGTTATAATTGTTCATGTTACGGTTATAACATGCAAGATTTTTTTTCAAAATTTTATAATTCGCAAGCGAATTTAAAATATTGACCTGAACTTGAAAAGTGCGTATGGGATTCTTCCAGAGTTGTCATTTCTTTCGGACGTATCCGAGAGGGGGTAAAAGTAATCCAAAAATTGTGTTTTCAAATTTACAATGTCCGGCAAGACCAGCCGTATCGGAAATTGTCGAAACCCAAAATTGTTTGGACTACTTTCCCCCAAAATAACACATTCGAACCAGAAACACTAAATCAGGGTAAATTCTTTTATCCTGTAAATTCGCATTATGACGGGTGTGGAGAATCCCCCGAGCAAAAATTAAATTGCCCGGTAGTTGAAATGGAGCGAACCGACTCTCTGGAGGGTCACCCACTAGGATTGGGCATAGAAGCTAAAAGGGATCTGTAGCCCATGACCTCAAACAAATACGTATGGCCAATTCGACGAGACCTTGTAAATGCATATGACGGGTCAAAATTCCAAATTCTTCAAGAGCCTGGACGTGTCATCACTGTATCTGCCGAAATGTAACCCAAAATGACAAATTCTTTTATCCAAAGCACGGACAACCTGACTCTGAATTGGTGTGTCTCGAGTTTTGAAAGCTTTCCGAACAGCTCATTGCAGTGTCTACGATCTTGGGTCTGTGTGTCGTTCCACTCTTTAAGTCTTCAACGAGACTCAAAATTAACAAAGTTCAGTCTATTAGTGATGGGTCAAAGTCATTACCTAAAAATAATGTCGCTGAAATGCACCCATGGGTGACCGACAAAGTTTTTACTCCATAATGCTGTGTCCTCAATAATATCTCAGAAGAACAACGCCTATACTGCCGAATGAAAAGTTAAAACCGAAATAAGTCTTACCCCCAAGACCTCTGACAGCCCATGAGATAAAATTCGGTTGAATTTTCTGGATTTAGTTGTTGAAAGACAAGTTTTTAGTCGGTGGATTCCATATCGATTGTACAGACTTTCGAAACTCATATTTCAAACAGAATAGAGCGTTCCAGAAGTAGTCGTAAATATTGTGAAACATAATCAATTGAAATTTTACTGAAAAAATTAGTTATAAAAAAAGGAAATGCGTCAGCCTGGAATCAAACTCGAGCCACCCAATTCAGTTGAAAACTGAAGCCGAACTAGTCACAAGGTTGCCAGATTGTTAGTTTCGTGAGTTGGTAGTCAGACGAGTAATCCGAGGTCATACGAGTAACCGCGTAAATACACACCGGTAGTTCTAGTTTTTGAATATTGTAGGTCAGTTGGCACCGGCCAACTTTTACATTGCCCCCTAGCATGACGTGTGACCAAGTCACCCACCAGAGGTCACATAAGGACATATGGGTAACAGGGCCAATACATACTAAAAGTTCTAATTCTTGGGTATGTTGTAGTCCACTGGGTACCAACCAACTTTAATACTGGCTATTTACGTGTCACCTGACCAGGTCACTCACCAGAGGTCACGTAAAGACAAATAGGTAACCCCGGCAGTACACACCGGACGTTCTAATTTTTGGATATGTTGTAGGTCAGTTGTTGCTGACCAACTTTAACATTGGCCACTAGCCTGGCTTGTCACCAATTCACCCACCAGAGGTCACTTAAGGTCATATGGTTAACCGTGCTAGTGTGTACCGGAAGTAATAGTTTTTGGATATCTTGTTGTCCAGTGTATACTGACCAATTATAAGTCACTGTCATACCACTTGACATGGTCGCACACTAAAGGTCAAACGGGATATGGTCTACTCCATAATGTAAATCCTACATTCAATTGCACCGGCAAATTGCAACCCTGTGCTCAGTTTGAAATAAAATAAAATAAAGTATGCCGAAAAAATTTCGAAACTTTGGTTTTTGAGTGGCAAAATTGGAAATTTTTCATGAGGAATTTTTTTCCCCAGCGTAGAATTCCGTTTTAAACAACGTCAAGCTTTAGCCGATTTGAAAAGTTTGAGAACAGAACCGCATACCAAAAAACCAAAAATCGACCGCTGTACCGAAGACGAACTTCGAAAATTTGTCACTGGCGACCGAATACAGATACGATTCTCAAATATTGGGAACCGCCACAATACAACGTGGTCTATTCGATAAACAATACTGCAAAAGGATCTGTTGACTTGGTATGGAATTCACCAGTCCATAGAGGGACCTCTTAGGAACGAAAAACTGTTTCCCCATAAAGGGTATGAATATATACGACTCGTGGAGGCGGGGGAACCCCACGTTCGAGAGAAGGGCGGAGTACATGTGAAAGAAAAAATAATAATCGTCGCAAATTGAAATTTTGGTTAAATAAAGTGTCCTTTACACATCGTAGTAACCCTGTAGTAGCTTTCAAATGCAATTTCTCCTCCCTCAATGAACGTTTTCTGAAGTAATTTGACACATCTTGTATTTTTTTGTATTTTTGTATATAAATTATACATATTTTTGATTTTCATTTTGAACTCAGACTTAATTAAAAATTTGAATTATACATATCAAAGCAATTAGACCTATTACTTCCTAGCAATGATGTCGAATTTATTGTTTATGTAAAACTGAGATAAGGCTTTCCTGAATCCTTCAACAGAAGTATTCAGGGAGGTTCGTTCGACTTTCGGTGGTAGCAAATTCTACTCATGCGCCGATGCATACCGAATTGAATATTTGAAGTACTCCAATTTCTGCCAGAGAATTTGAACTCTGGGACCCTCATCAGCTCTCTGCAAGTGTGATTTATTAAAAAAAACTCTTTCATGGATGTAATATTGAATGAAGAGAATTTATTTGATATGACCAGAGGCACATTCAAAGGTGGTATTAATTTCTACAAAAGAATTTCTTCCTTGCAGGCCAAGATCCACAGTATAAAATAGGTTTGTGAATAAATTACAATATTTCAGCAAAAATTTTAAATTATCTAGAATAATCAATGTTTCATGTCATTTGAGTCAACCATAATCAGAGTAATAATGATACGTCATATACGTCTGGCTGGCTGGGGTCGTAAACAAGGCCAACAGTCCAGTCAATATAGTATCAGAAATCTTTCAGGAGTCATGCGAAGAAGATAAGTCAAATCAAAATTAAGTTGGGTATATCTTTTTACAGATGCTTGTAACCAGGAAGTAAAGTTTTTTTAGGTCATGAGAGTCGGTCGCGGGGTTATACTTGAAGTTTAGAATATCAAAACTTTGGTATTAAAGTACGGCAACAGGGCTGCTCTCTCACGATCATGACCTCAGCATTTTTTAACAACGTGGAAGATGTATTCTACTTCACCACAAGTTCGCACAGTGTGTCGTTAGCTGCTCCTAGTTTATACCATTGACGATTGTTGTATATTGATGGGTATCCCAGTCTTATTTGTGCCACAGTTGTTGCCAAATATCTCGGGAGTGTGTTACTCAGTTGGGGATCGGCGAAAACGTCTGATTCTTCAAAGATCCATAAGGTGGCATAGATGTAGAATTACGTGCTGATTCAGGGTCAACGTCTCTCATACGTTTTACGAGGGTACTGAGGATAGTGTCACGCAATTCTGCAATAGTGTCAATGTCTTCGAGTTCCGTCAGATGAGTCCAGTTCTCCAAGCGGATCACGTAGTTGACAGTACCAGCTGATTGTGATTCTATTAACAGAAGTAGAGTCTTTGGGTATTTTCTTGAGGGTATTGTAGAATTCTCGGATTAGAGCGTTCTCGTCGGAGTTAATGATTTTACACAAGTAATTGAGGACTGCTCTGGTAATTTTAGATTTTTAGGGTAGTTTTTCAGTTTCAAGACGAATGAAATATCCTGGTGAGTTTCTAGGTAGAGAAAGCGCTCGCTTGTAAAATGACTGTTGAATCTTTTCCAGTACTTCAGAGTGTAGGAGACCCCAATTTTCAACTACATAGAGTGAGGTAGATTTGATAATTGAGTCGAAAAGTTTGTTCAACAGACTAATGTCCATCATAAGTGAGAACTTTATTGTCTGAAACACTGCACCCTGTGCTGCTAGGCCTTTATGAAGAAAGTGTTTGCTAGTACGAACGAATGAACCAATAGAGTAGAACGTAACACTCAGGTATACGTAGAAGGTCACTCGTTTGATCACGTCTTTTCACCAGCGTTCGTGAGGTTAATTTGCAGGCCACGTTTTGTGAAGAATCTCTTGGCAATATCAACCTTTCGGTGAAGTCTTTCCTTCGACTCCGCCACAAGTCGTCAGCGTACATCAGTAGATGCACAAGTTTTAGTTTGCAGTCTGAGTCCGGAGAGAAGCGGGTCTCTGTATAGATAATCAGCTAAACCATCAATGAATATATTGAACAGGGTAGGATTGGCAGATTCACCTTTTAGGACTGCTTTCATAATTTTTATAGGGTCGGTAGGTCCATCTGAGGTCTTTATTTTGGCACTTGCGTAACGGTATAAAAACACTGTTGCTGTAAAGTCACGCAACAATCAAGGATATCATACTTTCATATTTATGTGCAAAGGACACCCGAATTCTTGTATGAGGCATGATTATTTGTTGCGTGACTTTAGAGCAGCAGTGTATAAGAAGACACAAATAAGCTTAGGTGATACTTCAAAACCCAGTAGGACTGACCATAGCTTGCCATGGTCAGCGGTGTCGAGATCCTGCTTTAGGTCAATCAAGCAGCAATACAGCTCTTTTCTCTTAAGAAGCTGGATCCGGAAGAGACATGTAAGCGTAAAGATGTAGTTTTGACAACTCATTTACTTTCGAAACCCTGCCTGATAGTCAGACAATTTGTTATTTATAGCAATCCAGTTGTTGAGTTGTGTGATCAATATCATTGTGAACAGTTTGAGAAAAGGGTTCGGGAGCGCTATTGGTCGGTTATGGCATGGTCTTAGGTGGTCACCTTTGCTAGAATGTGGGACATCGTTGCGAGATCGTTGGATTTTCAATTATTATAGCCGCGTTAAGGTTCGCTCAATTTATGGCACACTGAATTTGATATCAAGGATTGAATCGTATTCTGTTTGAACTGGTATTATCTCTGGGTTGACAGTACAATTCATCGCTTATTGCAATAGCCGACCTTTAGTGGTTGTATCAAGATGTACTTTTGATTTGGTAATTTCTAATAATCTTAAACGGTTGGAGGCTCTTAATTGTGATTCAGGAGGATCGATTGTCACTTAGATTATGTAATCGCTTCTCTTTCTTGGTCGTATTAGCTTTGTTTACTCTTGCATAAGGAATCGTATTTCTTGTTTGCCTCTTGGTATTCCTGTAGAAGAGCATCACTTGAGTGTGGGGTTGTAGATATACTCCACCATCTAATCGCCCGATCTTTCTCCCAACATGAGGTTATGCACTCTGGATCTTACCATAGGGCTTTACACTGCCGTGGCCTCGGTTGCTTAAGTAAACCACACTCGTCGCATGTTGCCAAATAGAGTCCTTCAATCTTGCGTACTTGGATTCAGGGGTCACATTTGTCAAAATGACTCGAGATTGGTTAATTTTGTCGACAAGTGCAGTTACGTAGTCAAGTAATAATTCAGGAGTTTTGGGCTGTAATATTTTAAGTGCAGACATTTGTTCAAGGTAACTGGGAAGTCCTAAGTCAAAGTAGAGAGAGACGTATTGTTCTGTTGCAATGGAAAGTGGTTCGAATGAGTCCAGTTAAGAACTTCCATGCTGTTTAATAATGGGGACGCGGACGGTGTATTAAGGAATAGATCAACTACGCTTTTGCCCCGTTAACTTCGCGTACAAAGGTTGTACTACCAGTCTCATCACCTATCAAATTTCCATTTTTAATGTGGGGCCTGGTTTCGGCTGTCTGGTTTAGCAATAAGGCTCCTCTAGCATTGGAGATGCAATATTTGTACCTGTTGATCCCATTTTTTATAATTTATATAAAAAATAATTTGAAAATAATTTACACAGGACAGCAAATTTGAACGTTCACTGCCCGTAAGAATATTGCATTTCTCATGCATTCAAATGTAGTCCACGTTCTTGTGGGCGTTTGCAGACTCTTTCTTTGCCAATTTTTTGTCCAATTCAGTGTTGGCCTTGGCCCAGTAAGAGTTACGAGGCTTGTTAGTTTGTGGTTCGAATAAAACACAGATTAAGCATGCCTCACACGCAAAGCACCAATTACGAAGACGTGATCAGTATTAGTGAAGACGTTCATATTTTCCATTGACGCAAAGACTCGACAGTTGATTTGTCTCTTGACCGCCTGAAAACCTACTTCATTTCTTAACCCATGAAAGAACATGTATTGCGTTTCAGTGATTTCTTTTCTCTGCTGATTTCTTTGTTGGTAAAGAGCTCCGAATGTTGACAACAGTTTTCTAAAATGCTTGACCTGAATAAAAGAACTTAACTAACTAAGAAATCAAAATTTAGAACTAGCATCAATACACCATTTGTCAACTGATATTAGCACCAGAGTCATTTGTGTAATCATTTTAAGCGCATCGTTACCAAATTAGATGGCCACATTGTCTGCAAAAATTGTGTAAGAAACAATAACTACTTTTAGCGAGGACACCATATCGTTTAAAGTAGTTTGAATTGATCGATTGATTGATTGATTTATTCAACTCTCAGACCGATTATGTACCTACCTCTATAACGTTAGCACGTTATTTCTGCTATAAGTTGTTCGTGTGCAGAACAGTTTGTAATGTGCATACACTTTATAGTATACGATATGAAATCTTCATTGTTTAACAATTACTTCTAACAGCGCCGTCCTGCCAAAATTTGTGTTAAATCCGGTGCCAAGTGCCAGAGTAATGACCAGTGTTGTGGTCTCGGAATTTGTGAGCCAACCGGTTGTCGAGATGTAAGTCAATTACAAAAGTTTAAGCCAATGTTCATTTGTATATTTTCTTGATATCGTCTATGTCGTAATACAGTGCGCGAGATCTGGCGACGACTGCCGTCACAATATTTGCTGCCCTGGACACTCATGTCTTCAGATCGTGAATCGTCGGGAATGCGCTCCTGTGAGCTAGAATTATTGTGGGGAGCATTAGCACATTCTATCATTATTTAAATTTTAACAGTGCAAGATATCTGGGATGATTTGTGCTCGGGATCGTGATTGTTGTGAAGGTGGAATTTGTAATAACGGTACATGTGTAAGTTTGATGAGCTGAGAACAAAGAATTAAGCTTTCCACTGATTTCCAATGTGAAGTTCGAGTGGTGCAATTTCGGAATATGTGCGATGCCTAATTCATATAATTTTGGATTCACAGTGCGGCAAGCGGAATTCGAATTGTACAGGAATTGGTCAATGCTGTGATACAGATATTTGTGAAGAACAATATCGTGGGACTGTGTGCTCACCCGTATGTCCCATTTAACGATTCTTACAGTCTGCACGCTTAAGTGGCCCATTCGCTTGAATTAATTAACTGACTGAACGTTTATAAGCCCTAATAAATTGTAATAAATACTTTATAGTGCAAGGATTCTGGCTCACCGTGTATTGCCTCGGCTCAGTGCTGTAGCACAGATTGTAACGACGGTCATTGTGTAAGTAACTGCATATTTAATTAGCATTCGTGCTGAGCTATACACTGCACTGACACTCTTGTCCGTTCCGACTTTGTATGCGTGTTTTCAAGCACACACTGGAATTTAAATTGTATAACTGAGTCCAGTAGCCCTTCCGACATCCTTGCTTGTCCTCCTAACCTCCTAACGCCTTTAATGTTTGAATCTGACACCCTCATGCCCCCAATGTTAAAATCTGACATCCCACTGACACCAATGTTAATATCTGAAGTTCCTATGCCCCTAATGATAAAATCTCACCTGCCATTGCTCCTAATATTTAAATCTGAACTCCCAATGTGCCAAATGTTAAAACCTGAACAGAATGACAGAAAAGATGAAGTCGTAGTCAAAATTTGTCCTCCCTATGCCTCAAATGTTAAAGGCAAAATCTGACTTCCCCATGCAATCCTATTTAAATTTTGAATTTTTCGTGCTGCTAATGTTAAATTCTGACCTCCATATCGTCCGCTTTCACCCTAATAGGCGTATCCTACATCTGTTTAGATTTCTCGAAAGGCGTGTCTACTTTTCTTATAATTCATTAAAAGTCGAAAAACATATGTCCAGGAGAACCAAAATACAATATTGACACAAAAGCCACCTGCGCCAACCCTGATTATTGAATCGTTTACATCTATCTTTTCAAGTGAGCTGCTACTGTGTTCCCGAAAGGTGGAACGTGTGCGGCTATTTTTTTGTAACTCCTGTACCAAGATGAACCTTTAGAGAAATATGATAAAAGTGGATACGCCTTTAGTGAAATATGAAATGAAGTAGATACGCCTTTGGTGAAATAAGGAATAAAGTAGAGATGTCAATTAGCGTGAAGGCCGGCGACATGCCCCTAATGTAAAAATCTGAATTTCACATTCCCTTTATGTTAAAATTTATCCCCCCTGTATCCCTAATGTTACAATGGATAATCTGACCTCCTTATACTTCGAATGTCATAATTCTAAACTCGTCATGTCCTCATTGCTGAAAATCTAATCACATATTTTTCTAATGCTAAAATCTGACAACCCAATGCCCTTCATGTTCAAATAACCTCCCCACCTGACAATCCTGATACGTATATCAAACAGCATTGCCTACTCTACGATGCTATTTCATACATAATGTTTGAAAGAAATCGCCACGTAATGTTGAAGGGTCAGGCCCATATCGTTACGTATACGAAACAGCAGTGCTTACACCATATCACAATTAACCACGTAATACTTCTGAAACTCGACAACATTTCAAAGGTATATAAAAAAATACTGAGTGTCTTTCGACTAAGCGGATACATATAATGTGCTTGGCACATTGTCGTCACGCCCGGCAA
>JAQGCA010002722.1:0-13250 GCA_034698945.1 Protaphorura quadriocellata | reverse complement strand
TTGGGGTGAATATCTTTCAGAAAAAAAAGTTTGGGTCAAATCGCTGACGGACAGCCTAAGTAGTTCCCTCGTTAGTTAGAACTAAGAACTAATATAACACTAAGCGAAGGTTTTATTGACTTGAAGGAATTTTGTCTGTTGTAATTTTTATCACGCCGATCGTTGTTGCTGAAAATTTCATCAAAAAGTATTCTCAGTAAGGGGAATTGCATTTTGTCTGTCGCGCTGTCCGTACTGTACAATTTTACTTCGGTGGTCAGTGAGACCTAACAGCCATATGAAGTAATCTCGAGCAGTTGTCCATTTGGAAAGTGTGACTTTTAAGCGATCTCGAAAATAAAATTATAATGAATGAATTCATAGGCCATCAGGTCCATATAGATCAGAAAACTGTAACTGGCTTCCGTATCCATGCCCGGTAATGCTGAAAGTTATTTTAATTTGTATGCACAAAAAATAAATCGACTTACAAGAAGAAACGCCGTTTTCGAACTTCCGGGTGTTTCAAAACTTTTTCTTTCTCGGTTCCCAGCCATTCGTCATCACGTTCGCCTTCGTAGTATTCTACATCAGTCCAGTCTTCACTGTCCGAGAACTCGTTCTCGTCATCTCCTCCAGGAACTAAACTGTTCAGTCGTACTTTACGTCCAGCGCTTGCGCCACTAGGTTCGGCCGTGACCTCCTTATCAACTGGTTCTCCTTCGGCTTTGGTCTGAACATTGGTGATCGATTTCCTTAGAATTTTTGGTTTTTTGTGATTATCCCATCTTTTCAAGAATTTGTCTTTGTCATCAGCAAATTTAACACTAGGATCGAATGGCTTCATTTGAACCTCCTTATTTTGTTGGGTTTGTGGTTTCTCATCCTTCTTGACCTTGCGGTGGTGACCAGAATGGGGTTTGGGTGACCCTGGTGTCGGTGAATGATCTTGTAACGGCTTTTCCGAGCTCTTTTCTGATTGATTCTTAAGACCGTCATCATACTCGTCCCGGCGGGATCTGTGTCCACGAGTTCGATGACCTGGAGATTTTTCCTCTTTCGTTCCCTGACCTGCGCGGCCATCATGGTCATCATGCCCATGTGCATGACGTCTCTTACGTTCGTCTTCACGTTCTTCTTTATCTTTCTCTTTTGATGATTCAATACCACGTGACTGATTTTCTGCTCCGTTTTTATCTTTCGGTGATTCGACACCAGGTGAACGATGATCACGGTCACGGTGACGCTTTCGTGAATCATCACCATCGCGCTTCCCTTTTTCTTCGCGATCTGGATTCTTACTCTTTGCGTGGGCGTGAGCGTATTTCTCTTCTCCCTTTCTTTCCTTCTTAGGAAGTTCTTCCATTTTCTAGAACACTCTGGTTTTATCTATTCGTGTAGAACTTGCGAAAATATTCAACTCAAACGGTTTCTGCAAAAATTATTTCGTTTTATAGTAACACAGAATTAGCGAAATAGTTTTTTTGACGGTCTAGGTCGAAAGAGTTAACAAAGATGAGCCTTTTGTAAACAAGTGGGTTGCGCTAACAATCTTGAACCAATCGCCACAATTTGTTTTTTTCATTGGACAAAATTAATTCTGTTTATACCAGCACTCCCCGTCTATTGTTCATTTAAAAACAAATGTCCGGAATTTCTTTCGTAGCAACCGCTTTGGATAGGGTAGGACTTTAACCTCTTTCCGTTTGTCTGACCAGAATATTTTGTTTGCTTAGGTTCAGTCAACAAATTGAAGACCGAATAGCGACGGGAAAAATTCAGACATTTATTTTTGAATGAACAATAGGAACCTCCTTTAGTCGAACCGCGCTCTGCTCTTCCGATACTTTGTTTATGCACCATATGATTTTGCATTTACTAATTCTACGTTTAAAGGTACTAATTTTCCTAGTTTTGGCGATCACATATGGCAGCGTACATCTGCAATCCTTCTGCAAATCATAATATGCAATTAGTTCAGAAATTGGCAGAAGCAATCACACAATGGTATCAATTGTTTGAAAATGTCTGCGACAACTTCTGCCACAAACACTGTTGGCATGAGACCTGCAATATTGTTTCTGCAAATACGAACCTGGTACTAATTTGCAGCAGATTTGCAGGATTCAGGGCATACGTCAATATTCTGGTTCATAAACTTTACCTGCCACTACGTTCGCAAGCGGTCTCTGACTAAGGAATAAGATAATTAATTTAATTTCTAGACAAGAATTGTCTAACTCTAGATTTGCCATGCAGTGCTTAACTTGTTGTCTTGATATCAATATTCATTTACCATAATGATAAACAATTTGTATTTGTGACCTACCATTTACCGGGCTTGATTTTTTTACTGAACATAATTCTACAATTTGAACCTTTCACTGACTTATTATTCTGAATTTGAGTGTATAACTATTTAACCGTGTCTATTAATTATTATCATTGATCCTGTAATTTTCACTAATCTCAACCAACCCCGGGCAGCGCAACGACCTTACGAGGGTGCTGTTCCGTAATAAATAAATAAATAAGCGCGTCGTTACTATACAGGTTGTTTCAAAACCAAGTGTCTGTTCGCCGTAATTGATTTGTTTTTTACGCAATTTGAAATGTGAGATAGCGATTTCATTCAAACTTTAATGACGCGCCCTAGGAGCTATGTGCCTCCCAATGCGTTGTACTAATGCGCGCAGTGTGTCCGTCAGTAAAACAACATGGTGGCGATGTAAGAGCCCAAGTTTGACTACCAAATTGTTTTTTTTATTATAAAAAAAAATCGGGCTCTAAGTAGACATTTATTCTCTTTAGTTTTACCTTTTTTTACCATTACTACCAAATGCATCTACCACTAGCGATAAGCCATGGCGTCTATGGTCCATTGAGACATCGAGATATTTTTGAGGAAATCGACAAGAAGCAGAGTGTAAAGTTTGATGTCATTCGGACGAGGTGCCCATGTTAACATTTGACGACCTCTAGAGGTAACCATGTAGTCTTGATCGACTTGATCCACATTTATTTAAACATTCTTCAGGAGCTCAACGAGTATCACTTTACAAAATTTGAAGTCAGTCGCTCTTATGGGGATTCTATCTTACATTGCCGCCATGTTATTATTGTCGACAGGCCGCGCTGCGCGCATTGCAGCGCATTGAGACATAGTTCGTAAGTCGCGTCATTAAATTTTGAAGGAAATATACGTCTCAGATTTTAAATTGCGTCAAAAATAATGCAATTACGGCGAACAGACACTCGGTTTTGAAACACCCTGTATATTATGCTCACGATCGATCTTAGGGAACTAGGAATGAGTTTTATTTGTAAACTTGAAATATTACTGCGATGACCTCAGCATTTGAGTTTTTAAGAGTTCGAGAATTAATACTGTCTCTCTAAAAAATAGAGCGGTACTTTATCATAACTCCGCCACATCCTTTACACGAATACACGGTCAAATCGACGCAATTAATAATTTTAAGGATAGATAAAGAACGTATGTATTTCCAGTTTAAGAAATGTTGTATTGAAAGTCACATGCTCATGGAATTAGGGATTGGACTAACACACTTGATCGAAGGAGGGGCGTATTAGCCCACCTTATCCCATACTTATACTATAGGAGAGTTTCCAGGCTCTATAGCATGTAAGCCATGTGACGCATAGCACTGTATAGCCACTTGGACTGTACATTACATTACAGAGATCCGGAGAAACTCACTTAAAAATTTAATGCGCTGGCAGCTTTGTTTTGATTTTCACGGGGGTCAGATATTATTTAAGGTGAATTTTTTGCGATTTTTTAAAAATATAACCGAACATGAAAAAATTAAATGAACGAAGTTAGTTATAGGTTGATGTTTGCTTTAATGTTAAAGGGCATGGAGGATTTCAGATGTACAGTCCAGGCCGCACTGCCATCTTCGGTATATTTGCTTCAACTATAACTCTCCTATACTTAACAGGTTCTAATGATGGTCTGCGGGCGTGCTAAGATTTATCATATTCGTTGGAGTTGAATTTGTACGCAAAGTTCTAATTGCATCTAAATTAATGAGGGACCCACTTCGCCCCATTTTCCCCATATAATATTTCAGTTCTCCCCTGGTTAATTGTAATTCATTTTAGCACGTACCTGCCTGAACCAATTTCTCAGTTTCTATCTTAGGATTCATAAGTTTAGCCCTTGATTCAAAATTGACTCTCATGGACAATGAAAATAGTTGATTTTGATATTTCGGGTAAGTTTTGTTTTCCTCTATTCCCTGATGACATGTATTATTTTGAAAGCCTGTAAATAAAGTCTAAAATGTGTGTTCTACTGGAAATGGCGGGCAGTGTACTATAACAGTTAAAAAACTCTGCTCAAATACTTCGGATGGATGGAAAGACTTAAGTATGATAAATTCAATCCGACTGAAGCCAAAGGGATCCGAAATAATGATTAAAATCTGAAACTATTTAACTTCGAAATTTAGAGTTAAACAAATCCAGTGTAAAGAAATCTGTACATATCATGTATGAAACGATTTCGGCTTCTATCTCAGTTCTTCATGTCCCTCTTAGGCACACATTTAATATTCAGCCACTCGCTTTGGTTACAAGCATTATAATTTATATTTTGTTACACTATTTTATTTTATAACAATTTATTATTCTGGTCTCTGGTAAACCTCATATATGAATCTCACTCGCTCACTGATTTACTTTGTAGAAATCTTGTCCATTTACATTTTTTCATTACGCGCGGTCGAGTAGAAAACTGAGGTGGACGACGAGATGTGGAATTGTGAATTTACGAAGTTTTGAGTGGTTACGGTTTTCTGCAGAATACTTGTCGCCGTGGTGGTGTTGGTGGCGGTGGTGCTCCTCCTCCACTAAGAATACTTGTAAGGGGTTTTTTTATGGGATTCAATATCCCGCCCTTGGCACTCCCCGTCATGGCTGTACCAGGACCAGGTGGTGAGATGATAGTTGACCCAGACCCCTGACACAAACAATCGATCACTCGTTGATCACAATTTCGTGTTGTTGGTATCTGAAATTTTTTCTTGCGAAAGCAGTTCTGAGTCACAAGATCTAAATCTTCAAACCTGTAAGGTATGTCAAATCGACGTGTCTCTTCGTCCGCGACCGAAGTATCGGAAGGCAAACCACATAGATCTCCGTCACCTCGATTTGTTGGATAGTTAATCATATTACAACGTTCGAGTTGTCGCTGTCGGGCTGGACCCGAGCCGGTTCTATAATCATAACAACAAAGTACGTAATCTATATCACGGGCTACTCCCGGTCCTGATCTTGGTGCCGGAACTGTGTATGTGAACCTTACGGGCACTAGCATTGCTTTACCCGAAGGTGTTATTGGCAGTTGAATATTCTTGCAACTGTCCTTATCAAACTTGGATAACAGTGCATGGGTTTTGCAATCCATACCATTAAATGTGGCCATCCACGGTTCTCGGAAAGGTTTGGATTTGGGTGGACAGTCCAACCTGTCGTCGTTGTCGTCTTCGTACGGCGGATAAATTGTTCCATTCGGATAGCAGATATTCGGGAAAATCACAATGTTAGGATCACCAGCAATCCAGACGCCAGTGCATGCATGTGTCTCTGGTCGTGTAGTGGTAGTGGCCGTTGTAGTTGTTTTCATCAGCGCTGTAGTTGCTGTTGTCGGCGTTGTAGTTGTAGCCGTCGGAGTCGTAGTTGTGATCGTCGGCGTTGTAGTTGTTTTCGTCGGAGTTGTAGTTGTGATCGTCGGAGTTGTAGTTGTGGTCGTCGGCGTAGTAGTAGTAGTAGTCGGCGTTGTTGTGGCTGTGGTAGTAATAGGAAATTCTGTTGTCAGTGCTTCCTCTATCATTTTGATCCCTACCTCAGCGTCTACAGCAATCACTTCCTTTGAACTCGCACCTCCACCACTTCTCCATGCAATTCTAGAATTCCATTCAGAACAGTTTTTATACAGGGTGTTTCAAATCCAAGTATCTATTTGCCGTAATTGTTATTTTTACGAATCTGAAATGTGAAATTAGCGATTTTCTTTAGAGGATACCGCAAACAGATTATGGGAAAATATACCGCCGTTGGAAATCTTTGGATTTGTTATATGTTGTAGTCCTTGTGGTTCCGAACAACTTTTGTGAAGGATCTACCCCCAAGAGTTTAACCGTTTGGCCGCTATTGATAAACACTGTTGGGCATGTGCGATGGCGTACAGTGACTTTCAGTTTGACTAGCGCCCAAACGGTTAGAATTTTGGCGGTAGGTCCTTCACAAGAGTTATAAGAAAATATTTCCAACGACGTACATTTTGCATTAAGGTCTATGTGTGTCCTTTCTTGACGCGTCTTATGAGTCGTGTTATAATGCCCCCGTGACGCGCGCAGCGCGCCAGGTCCAAAAAAAATAACATGGCGGCAACGTAGCGGCGCAACACGGTGTAACCTATACGCAGAAAACACCTTGGGGCAATTGATCCCACAGTGCCACTCCTTGACATCCTGAACAATGTTTAGAAAGCGGTCAAGTCGACAAAGATTCCATGGTCACTGCTATGGGTCGTCAAATGTTAACATGGGCACCACGTTTGATGGCGTCAATCTTTATTTAAACATTGTTCATGAAGTCCAAGAGAAGTAGCGTGCAAAGTTTGAGGCCAATCTCATCTGATGCCCATGTTAAATTTTGGCGACCCTTGTCGCTGACCCTGGAATAATTATCGACTTCATCTCCATTTCAAAATTGTCCAGGAGGTCAAGGTGTAACACTGTGCAGCATTTAGGGTCAATTGCTCTTATGGAGATTCCTGCTTAAATTGCGGCCATGTTGCTTTTATTGACAGCACGCGCTGCGCGCATTACGGTACATTGAAACATAGATCACTTTTCAAGTAAATGACTATCTCACATTTTAAATTGAGTCGAAATAACACAATTCCGGCGAATAGATAACTTGTTTTGCAATACCCTTAAATTTGAATAAATAGCATGTCGGACAAATTCGCTCGTCTTGCAGTAATGCGTTTGTACCGTTAATCCTATCGCAGGGGACGAGGTTCGGACGACAAGAATTTGGTGGAGTATTCTCGAATTAACATCGCCGATTTTTAGAGTTCGACGAAGCGGCTCAGGTTAACTTTTTCACCCGTAAGATTTGTGTTCTGTTCGCACTTGGAAGACGAGGTGTTAAGCTAAGAAAGAGGTACATATGTCCTCAATTTGTTTTGGAATTTATATAAATTAATGAAACTCCTAATAGAGTCATCGGTCTTGGTGAAGGCTAGAGATTCCAACCTCGATTTCATCGAGTATCACAAATCCTGGACGTTTTAAGCAGGTCACCTGAGGGTAGTCGTGAGACGGGTTTCGCTTCAACGGATTGACATAAATAATTTATATTGGCTAACCTTGTACGTTGAACCATCACACAATTTCCACTCTCGCTGCATACTGACACGACGTCCCTTTGTAATTGAAATGGAGAGAAAGCCGTCAGAAGTGCACATATGGTCATAAGCCAGAAAAATGTCTGGGAAATGAAGAAATGCATTTTATTTTTAATCTCAAGTCACATTTTTAATGAACTTTAAGTTCGACTCACATCGAAGATAAATGGCCGATTTATCGTGAAAGTTGATTTGATATGATAGTCCGTAGCATGAGAAAATGCATGATTAAGGCTCTGCACCTGTAATGGTAAGTCAGAAATTTTAAATTAGGTGTTTGCTCAGCGAATCAATAATTAATTTCCACGCGGAATCAATTTTAAACTCACAAATCGTCTCCGCTGAGAAGTCTTGGACAGAATGAGTCCAAATCGACGTACAAAACTGAAACACTCCAGGATCTGACAAAGGAAAGTTTCGATAATGATGTTCATTGTTACTTATACTAAGAATTTTTAATGTGTAGACTTACGGTATCCCCGCATTTTGCAATTAGTTGAGAAGTAAAGAACCATTCAGCGAGGCTAAGGAGAAGCACGACCATAGTCGTTCCTATTCGAAATGCTGGAGGATCTGTATACTAAATAATTCATTCAAATATTAGACGATCGACTTACTCTTTTTACATTTTTTTGTTTCAATTTTATTCAACAATATAATTAAATTACCCGGACAGGTGGTAGGAATCCCGGAGTTCCCGGTATTACCGTTCCATTGAAAGTGGGTTGCGGAAAGATGAGGTAACTCATCGCGCGATAACTCAGGACAACCATCTCCGCCATCTAAATTGTAATTAGTCTGACTCTTGAAACTGAATATTAAAATTTTCTGATCTCCATATTTTATTTATCCATTTATTGAATACCTCACTAGAACAAATCAATTTTCTAGGCAGTCATTTGGATACAATGAAACATTTTGTATTCATGTCCGATCTCGATTCGGTTTCGCCGTAACATGTAAAACTCGGAGATATTCCTTAGGGTTTTGTAATTACCTTGAGAGTATAGAAAATGCCTAATCCCACAGCAAATACTCGTCCCGTGTGCCTTAAAAATCCCACGATGACAGTGTGCTCCAGAAATAGTTTTTGGAAGGAAATGACGGCTACGATATTCTCACTCTTCATTCGCTTCCCCACTAGATTTTATTGATTATAATTAGCAAGATTTAGCCACTGTTGACTGTGCTGACACGAATTATAATTTGGGTTCTCATAACACTCACAAGTTCCAAGAACGTAAGACAATCGAAGGTTCCATCGCCTGGACATATTGACCAACGATTTGCAATAAATTGTGACCATCAGGAGGATAGCTTTGGATGAGTAGGCAGAATAAATATGCACAAATAATCCAAGAATTTCCAAGCGTGGAAATATTGGGCTAAAACGAGCTTCTGGATTGAACGGAAGGAATATTACTGTTCCAATCAGACCAGCCGCACCTCTAACCGTAGGCACATGATACGGACTGCTTGGGTCCGTGAAGAATAGAAAAATTAACACTGCAGCGTAGATCACAAATGCCAAAGAATTAATCCAAAAGTGTCTTCGAAGGCCCCTGACTGGTCGATATTTGATAGTGCTGATGGCAAGATTCCATCGAGTCAGGAAATCCGCAAGGATATAACCATCGTCGAAAATGGTGGCCAAACTCACGGAACTCGAGATGGTGCAAGTAATAAGCGTAACCAGTGCATAGACCCAATATTTGTCCACTTCGAGCCTTTCAACTCGTCTGAAAACAATACATGGTGGTTAATAAACATTTATCGGTGCCGAGGTGTGGTTAGCATGGTAAAGTAAATGGGAGAGAACTGAGAGATGCAAGGATTAATTAAGACATTTGTACAGAATTCAGTCATGAACTATTAATCTAACAAATAATAAATGAATTCGATGTTAATCGAAAGTAACCCAGGAGGAATACTCGACATTTGGACTTGTCATTAGAGTGGTTCCATTTAATGTAGGATGAGACTTCTTTACAGAATGTATACCCCAATTTTTCTGGGAATTTTAGTGTAGAAACACGGCTTGGAAAGTTATTGACCTCTATGTATCAAATTCGAAAGAATAAGTCAGGGGTAACTAACGGTCAGCGTAAAATGTAGTCTCTCCAGGTTTGAGCACAGGATGGCTCAATAATTTCCGACATTAAGGTGGGTGCGGAAATGCGGGATATACATTTTGTAAAGAATCGGATGTAGAATCTAATTTATTCTGGATTTCACTAATCACGTCGAGGAGGTCGTACGCATTTGAACTGAAGAGAAGTCTCGACTATCTCTGCTTCAATATTCGAATTCACATCAACGGTCAAGTAGTCATTTCTAGCGTCGTCCTTACTATTTGCGCAATCAACGCAATGTTTCATACACTCAATTGCTATTCTTTCTCCATTTCTACTCAATCCAAACGACACCCATTTGACTGACGTAGTTATAAGATCCAATCTATATTAGTTTAGTTAACGAGTTTAGAATTATTATCATTGAGTTTTAAATGAATTACTGGTATAAGTTGACGACCCTGTCTGTCCGAATGAAAAAGATTCGAGTGAGACTGAAAGCCATCGTAGTCGTGCAAATGGTTAAGAAGGCGGAAGTGAGAGCAAAATATAGAAACGCGATTGAGTATCTGTTCAACTTAAATTTGACAATTCGGTCTTCGGTGTATGTCTGGAATGGCATTCGTCCTCCCAACTTGAGCCACCTGATGGAATAACAAACAGAAAGAATATTAGGTATACAGATGAAGATGCAACAAATTACATAAAACTATAGACTGGATTTGGTATCATCCAATTTAAATTTCGTTTTCCGTACCACCAGAAATACTTCATTGCTTCCATGAATTCAGCACAACCGATATCCAACGTTGATGTCTTCTTCCTGTAATACAAATAAGTAACGGCAGTAATAGATTTAAACAGTAAAGAAATCGACTAAGTATTTTGGTGAAAGGATGGTTTTCACAAAACCTAGTGGACGCAGTCACAGATACAAGTACGCTCCATCTTTGCCCGAAAAGCTCCCGGTGGTAAAACCAGTTCAAATACGGAAGCTGAGCTCGAGAATAGAATATTGTTAAAAAATGCATAGGCGATTAGGTCCTAGATCAAGAAATTATAACTGGCGTCCTTATTTATGTCGGATACTGCTGAAAGGTCTTTTAATTTTGATGCACTAAAATTGTATTGCTATTAAGAAATGTATGTGTATGTAGCTTGGTTTTACGCACGACCCCCACTAAACGGCGGTTTTGTAATGGATTATCGACTTACAAGAAATAAGTCCGTCTTCGAACATCCAAGAAATAAGTCCGTCTTCGAACTTCCGGGTGTTTCAAAACTTTTTCTTTCTCGGTTCCCAGCCATTCGTCATCACGTTCGCCTTCGTAGAATTCTACATCAGTCCAGTCTTCACTGTTCGAGAACTCGTTCTCGTCATCTCCTCCAGGAACTAAACTGTTCAGTCGTACCTTACGTCCAGCGCTCGGTTCAACCGTGTCCTCTTTATCAACTGGTTCTCCATCGGTTTTCGGTTTCTTTAGTATTTTGGGTTTTATGTGGTCATCTAATCTCTTCAACGGTTTGTCTTTGAAATTATGTTTATCTTTGTCATCCGCAAATTTAACAATAGTATCGTGTGGCTTTATCTGTTTTTCATTCTTTTGTGGATGGGTTTGCGGTTTTTCATCCTTCTTGACCTCGGGGTGGTGATCAGAATGGGGTTTGGGTGACCCTAGTGTCATTGGATGATCTTGGAAAGGTTTCTTTGAAATCTTTTCTGATTGACTTTTAAGATCGTCGTCATACTCGTCACGGCGGGATCTACGTCCACGATTTCGATGACTTGGAGACTTTTCATCTTTCGTTTCCTGACCTGTGCGACCATCATGGTCAACATGCCCATGCGCACGCGAACGACGTCTCTTACGTTTTTCTTGCTGTTCTTCTTTACCTTTATCAATTTGTGATTCCACATCATGTTTACGATGCTCACGGTGGTGCTTTCGTGAATCTTCACCATCGCGCTTATCTTTTTCTTGGTGATCTGGTGAATTCTTACGAGTACCGCGAACTCGAGCGTGTTTTTCTTCTCCCTCCGTAACACTCTTCAGTTCCTCCTTAGGAAATTCTTCCATTTTGTAGAAAAACTGGATTTGTTTATTCGTGTAGAAGTTACGAATTATATGCACTAACAATCAAACGCTTTTTGCAAACACTATTTCGTTTTAGTGACACTGCATCGTAGAATCGAATGACGGTTGACATACATTCCATATTGGAAAATCGTCGAGGTTGAAAGAGTAAACAATGATGAGCATTTTGTACACAAGTCGGTCGCGCTAACAATCTTGAACCAAATTGCTTCAATTTGTTATTTTTATCACTATAGACAAAATTACTTTCAAAGTGAGGAATTTCCAATAGCATAATCCAATTCCAATTGTCAACTTATCACAGAACCCCAGCCCCAACTATGAACGGAACATTATTATTTTAGAGGCCACTCTTATTCAGCCGAGACACAATCATCAGGACGGCACTCCCGCGTATCGAAAACCCCTCTAATCGAACCATGACTTGGTGTTTTCGTTACGCTTATGCACTAGAATGACTTTCCATTGCCAAAAACCTCTGTATGGGACTAATTCTAGAGGTTTTCTCTAGTTTATAGAGTATATGTAGAAGTATAATAGAGTCCGTTACAATTAATTTTTTAGCATTTAAAGGTACGCAGAAAAGAATTCAATCCGTGTGTGCAGTCTTCCAATATTAAAATAATTGGAGCACGAATTGCGCAACAGACTAAAAAATATTGTTGTACTGCCAAGGAATACAAAAAATTGTATTTATACAATTTGGTATCAACAAGTGCGACTAATTAACTAACGTAAGTAAATCAGTTCTTCATTAGTCAATGACCTTCGAGTACAGTACCGTGTGATGCAAGAACATAATATCCCGTTTTAAGAATAGAAAAGCACTCCTACCGCATTCTTACACATCATTTTTATTGCTTAAATGTCCCTGATTGGGCATAATACTTTAATTTACACTCCACTAAGATTTTACAATACCCATGATAACTATGAAAAATTTATGACATGTTATATTACTTATATTTTTAATCACTGAAGTTTGAGTTGGCTTCGTCGAAATCTTGTGAATTTTCGTTAGTCCATTACATTATAGTGTCAAAAGCCGAGGCGAATGAAATGTGGTGTTATATCTACGGGCACGTAATATAAGGTTTTTTCCCAGAGAGCTTAACTTTTGGCGGATCGTCACAGAAACAGTCAATGATACGTTTATCTATGCCTGTTCCACATCCGAAATCGGAAGGTCTAGAGAGAAAGCAAGCTCTAACCTTAAGCTCTTCTCCGTCCGCCCAGCGGTAAGGAATACGCCTAACATCGATAGGGTAAGGCAATTTACATCTGTTGAGAATTACATCCGGCTCCGAAGAAATTAAATTACAACGGCTATGCTGTGCAATTCCATCCGCACCAGTTCTACCATAGTAGTAACAACATACTATATAAGCGACAGCACCGGGGGTACCAGGATTGATTGTAAGAAGTACAGGTACCATAATCGATTGCTTTCCAGTGATTAAGTTCCGTAATGGAGGATTTCCACAATTATCTCTCTTTCCTACAAAGGCTGTACCATCCAAGCAATCGTGACGATCAAATTCATCCTCATAAGGATTTCGTGTATCGTTCATGTCCAATGGACAACCTGGGTTACTACTCCTATCATCATTATATGGTTCATAAATTGATCCGTTCTTGAAACAAACATTCGGCAATTCC
>JAQGCA010002721.1:0-13253 GCA_034698945.1 Protaphorura quadriocellata | reverse complement strand
CTAACTGTTAGTTACTACTACTGTTGTTACCATTTGAATCCCTGGCCAACCTAACGGACAATGCTCGAAACATTTTTGCGTACGACTTTTTCTTAGTTTACAACTATTTTATTTTAAATGAAAATCAACAAATTCCATCATTTTTTATAATAATCAATACATTCCATTGTTTTAAATGAAAATCCAGAATTTCCATCATTTCTTATAATAATCAATAAATTTCATTATTTCAAATGAAAATCAACAAAGTCCATCATTTCCAATAATAAAAATTGAAATGTTCCATCATTTTCAATAAAAATCATTGAATACCATAATCTTCAATGAAAATCAACAAATTCCATAATTTGCAATAAAAATAATTAAAACCCATGTTCCATGAATCAGTTTAATTCTCAAATGTCATTGCAGATTGTTCATACTGGAATGACTTGAATCCAGCTAAGAGCATTCAACGAATTCTGGCCCCCAAAACCAAAATGTATACATGAAAGTGTGAATAAGAGTGCACTATTGTCAATAATCTGTTGATTTATTAACTCAAATTTTATTAACCAACTTACGATTCTTGCAATTACATGTGATAGCAAACACTCATACTTAAATTCATTGAAAGATGCGCAAAAGCAGTAAATCTCACAAACCTAATAATATTATGAATAAAATGGACAAATGGTCGTGGTTGTGGTGGTATTGGCGGTTTGAACGATCCTGTATTTATATATTATTCCTGAAATGAGTCAATTATGGCAAAGTACGTTGATCGTGAGATTTGGATATGGCCTGACAAATGACGCATACTAACTACGGACCACAAGACGTTGAGCATCACTTCGATAATTTTCAGATATTCATCGTCGGTATCAATAGACTTACTGTCATTTTCTTTCCCATCATCAAAATCATCATCAGCAATGTCATAATCAACAAGACTTTCTAATTCTCTCCTAGTAAGTTTGAAATCACCTATTTGTGCTAGCGCATTGATTTTCACAAGTCTTTTAATTTCAGCGGTAGATACATCCGACTCGTTACTTCGATTTGGTTTCCAATACAACTTCGTCAGATTC
Organism: Protaphorura quadriocellata; assembly: GCA_034698945.1. NCBI lineage: Eukaryota > Metazoa > Arthropoda > Collembola > Poduromorpha > Onychiuridae > Protaphorura > Protaphorura quadriocellata. The sequence goes on along the minus strand of JAQGCA010002721.1, from coordinate 12,183 downwards.
CCCTTGAGATTCGCCCGAGATCGACACTTCCTCGTCAGATTCCACTTCCGAATCTCCCGTATTAGACTCTTCCTCATGAGACGCGATTTAATATTATTCAATCATTGTTAGCTTAAGGTAGGCATTTAGAGTTCAAGGTTTTTGGTTGGGATTTCTAGGTCTGGAGGAACTGGATCTTGGAGAGGAAATGTACCAGAATTGGTCATTGGGTTTTGGAAGTTGTATGATCTTCGGACCAGGTTTTTGGTCATGAAAGGAGGACTGGTTACAATCAGTGTTTTGTTTGTTAATTTTCCACATTATCCCTAAATGATCAGTTGTAAAATAAAAGTCTGATTGATTAAATTAATTTTTGTGAAATAAAACAAGGAGAGAATTCTCATTTCTGGTATCAAATCTCCTCAATGGGTTTGAGTAACATATGATTCCAGGAATGTGTTGGTTTATTCATTCGGTCAGGAGTTAAAGGAATCTTCATCCGAAACGACTGACATGGAGTTTTTGGAGGGTCAACCAGGTGACCCAGTGACCCGTTGCAGGTTGACGAAGAGGCAACAGGAAATGGAACAATCTGGTTGTTTGCTTCAGTTACGATTTGAGATCTAGGTAGGGTTTTAACACATTAAAATATAACTAAATAATAGTAGCAAATAGTTTTGGGAAGAGCTTGCTGGGTTTCCATCCAAGTTTCTAGAACACTTAATTCGTCCTAGAGTGGCGAGTCATTTCCAATGATATAAAATATCAAGTTGTCCATGTCCGTTAATTTTTTCTTGGGACCACCTAGCTCAACGACCTGTCTTGTTCCAATTGTCCTTTCTCCTATATTTAAAAAAAATGTGCCAATAGTGTGTAATTTTTGGACTAAAAAATATTTATTACGGTAAAGCAGAACTAATTTTTATTAATTAACTATGTAAAGTAATAAAATTTTCATTGTCACAAAACTATAGTTAGACTGTCCTCATATCTTGTACGTCCTCGATAATTTTTCATTCCCGCACGGTTTATGACTGACTCAATTAAGGATACGCAGAAGGTCGTGGGAGTGCTTATTTGGAGCTCACCTGTAAGCACTCGTGTGACCTCTGTGAATTCTTAATTGAGTCAGTCATAAATTGTGCGGGAATCAAAAATTATCGTGGATGTACAGGATATGAGGACTGTATATCTCTGTTAGTCTATGGCTTTGCCCAATGCCGTTCCTTTCCAGTTCGAAAGAGTTGTGTCTCGAGCGTATTTCCAGTCCTTAGCACTGGAGATCATTGCTTAACTTTTCCCTATAATTATAAAACTTCGCTCTGAGCGTTTTTCTTGTCCTCACTTGTATGAATACCACTGAATTTTCCAAGCGCTACATGCAACGCCATTGAATAACTTTAGAGGGAACTACCCGCGTTTGCTAAAAATGGATTTCGTCCAAATATTATTTTACTACTACGTTAGCATTACAGATTTTTCAAACAAGAACACACTATTTCGAAAATAAAAGAGAAAATGATATAGTTACAAAAAAAATACCTATACAATAATTCGGTCATGAAGTAGAAGATATTATATTAGTCGTCCGTTTATCTAAATGTTAATATGGGTTGTCATTAATCGTTATAATGCACTTTAAAAGCGTAAACTTGATTCAAGATTGATACAAAATTGATACAAGATTGATTCAAGATTGATTCAAGATTGATTCAAGATTGATACAAGATTGATATAAGATTGATTCAAGATTGATTCAAGATTGATACAAGATTGATACAAGATTGATACAAGATTGATTCAAGATTGATTGCAAAGGTGAGGCGTTGGTGCCGAACTGGTTTCTAATTCGTAGGTGACGTGTACATTATACATTGGCCTCTATAGGTCACCCAACGTTCTTTTGGAGCTACTTCACAAACATTGTTCAGAATAGCAATAGTCATCCGCGCGTGGTGTTTGTTTACGAATTGCGTGGGGGGACTCGTCGAGCATTTTTCGGGTTCCATTTTTCAAGGACAGTGATAGTGTTCACCTAATCAAATTTTCCCATGTAAATACAATGCATGGTTCACATTGTTACACTGGGCAATTTTATCCACGCATTCCAGAATAAATAAATGTTCAATCTGATTTGCTGACAAAATTCTGACGATCTGGCTCATGAAGCCAAAAATAAAATTTTTAGAACTATCAGGCCTACTCTACAGTCAGGACCATGCATCAGGCCAATGTTTTGATCTTTAGAGAAACACTTCAGGGGAAAGTGGTATTCAGATTATTACTATGTGAAACTGGAGGTGTCAAACTTCTTTCGTACCCGACCTAAATTATTTGTTAAACTCAGTATGGACAGCTTGAAATCTAATTCGGGAAAGTGTATTAAATTCCAGTGAGACTGCATTGGCAAATTATAAATCCAATTCAGTGTATTAAACTCAAGTAAGACTGTATTGACAAATAATAAATCCATTTCGACGTAATTATGCCGGTAAGATGTTCTTAAAAATACATTCGCATTACTTATGAAATAACTCTCGTGCGACTAATTCACCACGCGGTCACAAGATCTCCTGCTTTATACTACAGCAATCCTGTTCAAGTATCATTATATCCAAGTCCACAATCTACCAATGTGAAATTGGCAAATTAGCTTTGGAAATTATTTCTGGTGCCCTGTTTGCTGGTATTTTGTAAATTATGATATTTGGCTTGCTTCTGAAAATGTATCCGGGTATCGATTATGATTGTTTCTCATTTTGATGTCGAAGCTCGCAATATTCGTTAAGTTAACCACAACCACAAGCTAAGGAGTAACTTATGGTGGAGGGCTTGATCTATATAGCCAAGGCAATTTTAAAAAGTTTCCATTTCTTTGGCTGATTCTATGAAATTTCAAATCCGAAGGAATTGCTTCCGGGTGGGCAGCATCTAGATCTGTGTATGGTAAAATGACGATTCCAGGTATCCTGCTTTGTGACCGGCAAGTATGGCAATGAAGATCTTTCTGATGACTGAAGTTGTAATTTGATAATGAACTCAATTGTGAAATAATTGAAATATGACTAAATGACGAACAACCGTGTCAAATATGATGTATTTTCTTAATAATCAGTAGCATTTCCGATTTCTTTTTTATTAGAAGGTACATTGTACATAGTGTTTCTCCTCATTACAATTTAATACGCATTCACTCAAGTACCTTTCTTCTTTTTATATTGTACAATGGCAAAAAATTGCTTCAATGTATTCACTTCAACCACGCATAAATTTGAGTTAACTTGGAAAGGAAAAACTAAAATTACTCCCACTGTATCGAATCTAGGATCTGTTAATTAAGCGTCGTTGTGTGCACTCCTCTGATAGTTCTTGGTTTCCTTCAACGTTAAAACGTAATATCATGGCATTTAAAAAAAGTGAATTCAGTATAATATGTTAAATACAATGTAATGTACAGATATGGCCGCACAAATTTGCGAATATAAACTCATCATTCATTTGGATTTTCTTATTCTTAATAATGGACATATATAGCACAGCAGGTACGAGAACAAATTATGTACTTCCGGAACATAGTAAATAATTGTCAAATTATGATTCAAACTAACAACCGAATTAACTTAACTTCTGCTACAAAAAATTAAATTTACAGAGTACAATCTTTTCAACTTATTTTAATCCGGTACCACAAGACTTGCCTGTTATACTTAATTTCACACTTTTCGTCTTGTGTTTTGAGATTCGTTAATTATATTGTAGTTAAATTAGAAGAATATTTTGAAGACAAAAAAATTGAGAGCACAACTTAGAACTAAATGGCAATCCTTGTTCCCCATCACTCGGGGCACTTTTTATTCTTTTAAACTTTTCATTCTTAAACTCGGTAAATTCTTACGAGGACAGTTTAACGTTTGGCCAGAGATAGTCTGTACGGATATACATTAGATATATGTACTACAGTTACGATATTTTAAAATACGAATGTTACCGAAATCCACTTTCAATATTTGAATGTACACATTGACTGTGTTGTTCAAATGAGAGTCAAGATTTAAAAATTCTCACCACATAATTAATTCGTCTCTTCATTGCGGTAACTTGCGTATTATTTCATTATTGTTCTAAAGGGTAATAATATATGCTCATGAAATTCTATTTGCATGAACCTCTATCGGTTTTGAGCCAACAGTTTACATTTAAATTTTAACTGACCTCCGGAAGCGGCTGAGGTGCGTTCAGAAGACCCCAGTTCAATCATTTCAAAATTGTCGACTCATTACCATCTTTCTATTAATAATTACCAAAGCGGGTCTCTGATATTCCATTTTTCGAATTTTATGCACTAAACAATGAACAGAATTAAATTTTACGACTGGAAAAATGAGTGTTCGAATAAGTTAAGAGTATTTTTTTATAATTTTGCCCAGCGAAGCCTAATATTACAATATTAACTAATTATTTTCTCATAGTTTTGGTTCAACCTCTCATTTACCTAAATCATGCTATTCGTTTCTAAATGAGCTACTCGTGTACAACATTCTCCTAGTAAATATTACAAGTAATAACTGTTTTTTTTATAATAAAACTGTAATCATAGTTAGTAAGTGTGACCACTTCTCCGTCTCAGAGTCAAAGTATGGTTCGATTCGATTCCTAGGAAGTCAAGTCTTTCAAAGCATTCCTCTGTACACTGTTCATGGCGCATTTATGAGTAAGAACTATCTATCTAAAATTACATTTTTGATGTATGTTTTTCATTATAATAGTATTACACAAATGTCTATAAATGAATAACTAGTGTTTTGTGATGTATGTAATGTATTTTTTTTTACTTTTACGTAGAGTTGAGTCAGTACTTCCTACGTAATGTAGTAATATAATAATATAAATCAGTAATTTTAATTGACAAGCGATTTTTTTTCTCGACTTCGGCATGTATAGGTAGTAGGTACTTATTAATGCAACTAGTTGTAGCACGTTTTTCATCGTAAGTATTTGAACTAGAGTCCATATATGACTTACACACATGGATAAATGCATGTATTCAACTACAAATACCGTCGTGATTAGTACAAGACTAGCACCTTCTAGTTGAGTTCCCTATCATCACTAAAATCTAATAATTCAATTTTCGTTGAAGCCTTTTCGAACACAGAATGGGACTGAAGATGAGTGTTAGAAAATAAAAAATTAATTCACAAAGGACTAGGTCATTTCATCAGAAAAAAAATAATTAGTTGTCCGCGCGGGTTCCGTTGCCTCCTATGATCTTCAATTATAAAAATCTGTATTAAATTGTTCGATATGAAAAATGTCTGTCCACAATTCAATTCAAGCGAACCTGGTTGGTTCTTCTAAATAAGACATTCCGCTGTCAATTTGTTACCATTAAAACATGAGAGTTTAAAAACGGTCTTGAATTGCTAATAATAATTTCGAAGAGTCTTTAAAAATAATGTCATAAATATGGCTTCTGCGGGTTGGTAATAGTAATTTAAGAAAAATATTGATATTCAGCTAATGGAAGATAAAATCATTAATTTTCCATGAGATGGGACAAAATCAAATTATATTTGAATAATATATTTGCCTATTTTCCATGAGTTTTAGAATTTGGGATTACGGTATTGTACACCGCAATAGCATGTATGAGCGACATATCAGTTAATTCATGTCTTTCTCGGAAAATTGATAAATTTAAATGATCTCAAATAGTTCAGTAATAATTTGAATGGTTAAATTATCAAACGAAGCTGCGTTCAGGAAAATCGTTTGGAGATTAGGTTTGAAGGATAATAATTTCAGAAGAAACTTATGATTTAAATGTCTTTGGACGTTTAGTGACGGCGGAGTCTCCTTGTGGTTTAACAATTTACATCGTGTCATTGACTCCTCTCTGACTCTGACTAATAACTACAGACATTTTCACTTTCATTTGAGGTTCGAGACTAGAGTAGACTACGATACAGACACTACGGAGGGTTCTACTCCAGATTATTATATTTCCATGCATGCAAAGATGGCGACAAGTTAGGATTCCATGCGTGGGTCCTTCCTCTGCTTTCTACCATTTCTTCGAGTTAAATGACTAGTGGACGCAGCGATAGATGGCAATGGCGAATAAAAGTGCCTTCCTAAGGTTGTTAAAGATTTCCCAGACCCCGTCTCTCGAGAGATAGAAACATATCATTAGAAGGACATCACATTGATCAGAATGATTCGCAACAATGTCTCATAAACTTTCTATGTAAGGAAATTTCATCAAACAGAATATTATGATGAGAATTGCAGGTGGTTAAAAAGAGAGGGACCACAGCACAGGGAGCTTGAAGAAAAGTGGACCAGTAGCACACGCAAAATGTTTCATTCATTTGTAAGCAAAGGTTTTCATCCTTTGAGTATAAAATTCCATATAAATTGAATCAAATCGACTTAATAAAGAAATTTTGTTGCTTCACAGATTGTCATGATTCATGACTCAAAAAATATGCCAAAAATTGGAAGCCTTCCTAGCATAAAATTCATGTATTAAAATGGCTCGAATTAAAAGTTGAGTAGGATGACTTGACAAAGTCCTGAGACATCGTGCAGAGATACAAGCACATAATTTTGTTTTCACTAGAAGAGGAAAAGGGAAAATAGTAGTTCTCTAATCAAAGCTACAAGTTTTTTAAAAAGATTTATAAAGATTGACAGAAAAGCTTGGGTTAGTTTTTAAGTTGACCTTTCCTCGTCATATATTTATGGCCCAGGTATTGTGACGTCTTGTAATGGAGGTGATTTGACGAAACTATGCTTGTTCCTATTTTTTCATTCATCTATAGGTGACATGGCTGGCAAGTCAATATTTAACATTGACTAAAATTTCGTAACAATTTTACTGTCAGCATACGTGAATGACCTTGAGTTGAAGGATATTTTTAAGACAAGAAAAGCATAGATTCAAACTCTGTTTTCATTCTAGTCGAGATGGAAATATTTGAAAACGTCACATTACCATTTGGCCCTCAAAGGTAAACCTAGAATAGGTACGCCTACTTTTGACTCTAAAAGATGAGATATGATGGTGAAGAAGACAAGCCATCATGTCACGGTCATGGACTAAGGATGGACAGGGTCATTATCTCAACGAGAGAAAAGTACAACGTCATCAAGAGAGAGAGAGTTAGAATCCTGTGAGAGGGATATGTGGGAGTGGAATTTTTACAGAAGAAAGAGAGATTGATCAGAGGATCTGGTTCTGAATAAAATTACTTGGGCATAAATAATCTACACCGAGCACATAATCCTACTTATCATAGAAAATGAGTGAAGTTGTTTGTAGTTAGCGAAGAAAGGGGGTGATAGAGAGAGAGAGAGATGCACTCTTTTGATTTGACTCGATATCATCTTCAGTTCTTATGAGGCGACCGCGACCCTTCTTCATGGCTCTTTTTAGCAAACTGGCAGATGAAAATGAGAAACAGTAGAAAAACATTTGTTGGGTTTTCGGAGTCTGAGCCTCGTTGTGATTGTGACACTTGAGGGTCTCTCGTCGTCGTCGGAGATGAGGAAATAGTAGGAGTAGTAGTATTTGTAGAAGTAGTAGTGGACATCTGATTTGGCAATGGATCCCGGTGGTGAATCTTCTTGGCACAGAGAATGAGTCTGTGATGAAATGACACGATGTAGGAGGCGCCATAATCCTACACTAGATATACTCATGAGGAAGATATTGTTCTCTACACCAAAAAGAGTCAAACAACAAAATTAGTCACCCACTTTAATTAGATCAACATTCAAGTCTGTCATTCTTTGTCCTGAGTGAGCTTAGCAAATTATTCACGCCATGCGTACAAGCGGAAATTCTGCGTCTCCGAAGACGTGCAGTACCGTAAAGACACGTTAAGCTCATTGTCAGGGTCCCGAATATAGATTCCATTTCAATCCTTGGAATCAAGCCTGAAAAAGCATGTGAGAAGTTGTTTAATATACAAACGATTCAACATTTTTTTTACATTTTGTAGAAAAAGGAGTAAAAAATGACAGGTCAGCCGATTTTCTGAACCTTTTTCACCATAATAATTTTACGTACTTTGGTCTGGCCGAAAACAAATAGCTACGTCGTGGATTCCATTGAGATCTAGTTTTCACGGTTTATTGTTTACGCCTAAAGTCATCTATCGAATGTATTTTTTTAAGTACAGCCAACTTCATATATCGTAATCGAAGAATGTCTGAAAAATTGATTCAATGTAAGGCAAGTTCAATAAATATAACGCCATTCACTAGACTCGAAGATCTGTAACACAGTTCGATTAAATGGAATGATAGGGATAATGTCGATATAGAGATAAGACTCCAGCTGCATCGAAGGAGACAAAACATGCATACATAATTGCGACCGTGTGCTTTAGTTGAAAAATAGGGTTTTGGTAAGGTTTTATCAGCATTACATTTTGAGAACGACAAGGTAGGACTATTTAATCTGCCCGGCTTTGTGAACTAATTTATTTCCAGAATTTTAATACATTTCGTGAGGATAGGGACTACGGTAGAAGAATTGAAATTTGACAAGTTTTATCCCTGGATGTATTAGAGGAGGAGAGACAATAGGGAATGTTAATGAGGGTGAGGTGGATTTATAAATTCATCAATTGGATAAAAATAGAGGTCCGTGTGGTTTGGGTCTGAATTCCTTGAGAATGAGGTTTTGACCGATGAATAGGAGAAAGGAGAGGAGAAAGCACCCAGAGGTTTTTCGAGGGAAGAAAGCAAAGAAGAGCCTGAAAAGCTTGGGCGATCAATATCAATGCAGCGTTTCCCGTCTATGCACCAAAAAGTTCCTCAAGGACGTGAGCGGAAGGATTCTTCACAGTCAGCCACCCAGCACCAGCCAAAATTCCACACTTGTAGACCTCTCATTCCTTAAATCATGGAATCCTTAGAAAACTTACCAACACTCATACTTCGTTTACTTAAACTCAAGTACGGAAGCCTTTTGTTTATTTAGTTAATTCTACTATCCCAACTAATTGTAACTTTTCTCCTCTAGGAGTCTTCTCAAGTCGAAACATCAAATATCACTCATACAAGAGTTTAAACAATTATGTTTGATGCTCCCACGAGAATGCCAGAGATCGAATCCTTACTTTGGGAGCATTTAAATTTCCAATCGTTATAGAATTCGATACAATACAGTCAAGCTAAACTATAATGACAAAAGAATTGGTACAGTTTGTTTTTCTCAAATTGGATAGAGTTTTTGGCAAGATCCACAGCAATCTTTGATATATTTATCCAGTTACAATCTGCGAATTCAATCAAAGATGACTTTTCCATATACCATTTTTATTTTGATCCAGATATTCGTCGACTATCTACGAAGACAATACTAGTCACCAAATCCTTTCGGTTGCATAATAATAATATGACTAAAACTCCCGAGATTTATATTCACAGATAAAATAATATTTGAATGCCTTGAAATTGGCCCAGACGGGAGGTCGTGTATCAGTCCATAATTTTGAAGTACGATTAGCCCATTACAAAATCATTGATTCCCGGCACAGTACATTCAACGCAACGCCGAACGAATTGGCGTGGTATTGAAAAAGGAAAGATCAATCCGTTAGAATTCTTTTTCAGTCTTTATACATATGTTTCTCAAAGACCAGCAAAAAAAATGCTGACGTTTGGAAGTAAGGAAACATTTTCTTTTAATTAAACCTGCGGCGTAGACTCGATCATCCCATACTGAAGAGTAGCTTTTCTCATTGGAGCCCCCTTCTACGTCTGCCACGAACTAACCTTTTTGTTCCAAGATTTGCTAACTCAAGAAATCCCTCCTATCGAGATTTCCTTGAAGTGTGTATATTCCAAAGCTTCAATATCGGCCTCAATCAACTATCGTATCTATGAATGATGCTGACATGGTTCAAACTTTTCAAAATCTAACTGAAACAGATTAAAAAAATTGGTATTATCCGAACCCGGCCATTGCAATAGAAGTGGTACGGACAAATTTTTTCGCTGGCTAACGCTGAAGATATGGCGTGGTTGATTGCATTAGAGATGTTTTTCAACTGGAAGCTTCTTACTACAACGAGTACCTTCCTTTGACGAAATTGAAAGCTGACCCATTTTATGCGAAGAACACATGAAGATTGTCAATTAATGGGTTTAGTTTATTAATAAGTCAAAGCAAATTTACAATGAATGTTGAAATCACTTAAGTTTTTAAAATTCTGGGTGCCCTTAACATAGTTACTGATAAATGGAAGCCTATTCTAAGTACTGGGAAAACCCGGAAGGCCCAGTACCAGCCTCCCAGGGAAAACCGGATACATTCATTGCGTATTTTCCTCCCTATACCTTTTCTATTCTATTCCTACGTACTGATCTTCCGGAATTCAATATGAGTCATGGAAAAGTTTTACTACAGCCAATCTTGATATCCCAGACACGTGCTATACTTGCGTCCTTACCTTGCTGATTGCTTATGAAGGATGCTTACATACTCTGGATGGTTACAGTGAATGTACTGTTGTAGGAGTTTATCTCCTGGCTTCTTTATGACACCAAAGAGTTCATCGAAAAAGAGGAAAGGACTGGAGGTGAATGAGTGGGATCCCAACTATTCCCATTACTGGTTATAGAAATTCCTTTTCTCTCATACCAAATGCACTGAAAATATTTACAAGCCATGACTTATTTTCCCAGGTTGTCACTTTCACGGCTAAGCTTTAGTGTACCTCGGGTTTATGGACAAACTGTCAATATACCATCAAAAATAAATCAACTCCCAGAAATATATAAATCAGACGCAGTGAAAACTATGCTGGGTTACCACCGCTCCAGAAAAACGTTTGGTATTGTTTGGAAATGGTTATGTTGACAGATTTCATGCTTAAGTGTGATAGCCTTACATTCCAAGCAACGTTCATCAACATATCTAGGAATGATGATGGGGAGATTTGGATTTAGATTTGTTGGATGGATTTGAAGGAATAAAATTGCACTCTATTCGAATGGATTAACGAAGGATTGGAATGAGTGAAATCTGAGAGAGGATGAGTAAATAAGGTCCTAGCTATTTCTCCCATTACCTTTTGTCGGAAAAGTCATAAACGTGAGACTTGTTTGGACGAGTCGACGAGGAAAGTTAAAGCAGACTCGTAAAATTGGAGAAAGTGTGAGAATGACACGAACTGGAATGGAGGAAACCTAAAGTGCGTGGCACGAATAGTTTTTAGGAATCTACATAAAATACGTAATGGATGAAAGACCGGGACTACGAATGAACCACGAAATGGAGTTGGCCCATTTCAATCTGGAAAACAACTGCATAGAATTCTGTTTTGACGAAGTGATCGAGTGATACGATAGAGTGAAAAGGAAATGTTAAATTTCAGATACTTGGGCTGATGTCATTTTCCACTTACCTCTGGACTACTTTATTCGTTTCCCCACTAGCTATGTACTTGTCAATCCGAGTAAAGGGCTCAAGATTCTTCAAAACTAAAGCAATATAAAGTAGATACGAAAATATTTGGACGATTAAAAGTTTATCTACATAGTTAATTTACATAAATTCTACTGAGAGTCGTTAAATTGAGTCCCTAGTTCAAAATCGAACTGTATCGAAATTTTCAAACACAATTTCTGGTAAAGTCCTTTTGTAGTGGAGAGAATAAAGAGATTAAATGGGTCTATGGTCATACAAACAAAATATGAGATTGTGAATCACGTTTATAACGTTTTTCCTTCCTAATGTTGAGAGTGGTGGAGTGTGTTGTGGTTTAATAGGATGAACTGACTAAATACACTTGGGGAATGAAGAACTCCGACATATCGAGTCTTTAGAACTTTCAGATGTAAATTAAAGGGGACGCGTGAATTATGAAGGCACTTATTGCATGTGAATGTACTGTTCATATTCATTCAACTCATTCATCAAATCCTCCCATTATCCTACTCAGACAAACATTTATCGCAAACAGAGTGTGTGTACTTTCTTCATCCATGCTACCAGGTCTAGGATTCCATTATTTATTGGCATTCCCAATGCATACGGGAAATGAATTATTCCTACAAATGATTGCAGTGGAATAAATAATAAGTAATCAAATACAGAAACGGAGCCCACGAAAATCCTTTTGCCCCAGTTTACAAAATAAATTGATTTTAAAAGTAAAAATACATTATACATTGAATGTAGAATCA
>JAQGCA010002720.1:0-13254 GCA_034698945.1 Protaphorura quadriocellata | reverse complement strand
CTATGACCTAGGGGGTATGTACCTGGGCCTTCGGCCCAGGGGGGTATGTACCAGGTCTGGAGGGGGTAGCTGCCCACCGAATATGTATCAGATCGCCCAGCTAATTGTCCACTTGTTTATGAAAAATTAGGATTTAGTCTGAATAGTGACTTGCGAACCGGAATAATAAACTATGTATATTCAATAGAAACTGACTAACGAATAACAGACAGTGCCACTACTACTGCATCGTAAGGAAACTAAAATCCGAAAGTATTTCAAATTTTGATAATACACATATGAATCTTTGAATGCTGCGGAGTCGGGATTCGATACATACGTGGATACTTCGATAATATCTCCAATAGTACGGATAGTTTGCAAATTGCAAGTATTGCAACTATCAGCGAACACTGTTTGTGGCAAATTGCGCAAATTCGCCGATCTGAACATGTATTTAATGAATCTGTGGATATCTCAAACTAACCTCGTCCGTAATATCCGCAGCATTCCAAAAAAAATACGATAAAAATAATAATGATTTCAAACACCGACAACAGAACTAGCTAGAAGTCAAGAGTCTGGCTTCATTAAAAAAAATCAAAAAGGAAGAATCTTCACCGTGTGGCTTTGAACTTAACTTATTTGTCACGGTTGGGATGGGAAGTCATACCAACTGTTCGGGTCACGGAAACGTGAACACGACACACATACATTACCATCCACAACCACAACCACATAATACATACATTATTACATTTTTACAAATAAAATAAACTTACCAAAATTCAGCTCATAATTTGCTGCGGGTTGACTGGTATTTGAAATGTTAGCTAAATTCGAAGAAGAGTTTGTGAATCAGATGTTCCATTCCATTTTCTAAATATTATCCAATGTGATGTGTCAAATTCAAAATTTGTTATAAATTCTTCCAGTCCGGTGTGATGAAAGAGATGACGACGAAGTAAACAGCTGCAAGTGTTGAAGGAGTGATTTAAATGAATTTTTCAGATTTTAGGTGAAGTTGAGATCCTAATTATTGCACTCGTAATTTCTTCACACTTGCTCGCTGAGTGACTAACATTCTGAGTCTATTTCCTATCATTTGACTCTCCCTTCCTTCATAATGTCATGAGAATACAGAATGAGAAAGCGAAGGAGAGGGACGAACTGGGAGGGGAAGGCCATACAGAAGTTCACCAGTCCCAGCACTAGGAATTTATAACAGAACGGGCCATTCCTCGCGTCCACGGCCACGGCCAGAGTACGGCAAAGCATTTTGGACCACCGTTAATATTATTTTATTTTATTTATTTTATTTTATCTTTAAGTCTTTCAACTTTTCTCCGAAGAGATCCCTTACGTTGAGACTCTTCCCTGTAGAGACGAGGAACTCTATAGGGGCCACCGCAGTAACTGGGCTCCTCAGCCGTGTAGCTACCTATGAAAGTTGATCAAACACAACTTAACAGTGGACATTTTATTTATACGTTTGAATCAAACCAGAGAACTTGTAAGAGGTATTCGTCGAAACAGAACCTAATTCATAGAGAATTTAAAGAAATATACTAATCTATAAAATAAGTTAAAAACCTAGGAAAGTGAGAAAATCTCCGCTATATATAAAAACGAAAAATCACAGATTTCAACCATCCATAAAATATAATACGAAAATGATAATGGGCTGCCGCTGCAGATACCACTGTGACCTATTCTGTAACGGAGAGAGGTCCTTGCTCGTTTATCACCTTAGCTCACTGTAATTAATTCATAAGTTCAGTCCAAGCAAGATTTTATTAAATTCCAATTAAAAACAAGAAGGCAATTGCAACATTTGAATTAATTATTTAAAGGTGGTTTTTGCAAGAAAATAGATAGATAAATACAAGGAGTCTGGACAAATAAATATCAAATTTTGTAGTCTACAAAATTTGATTTATATGTCCAGACTCCTTGGATAATGTATTATATAAATGAATATAGATATTTAGGCATTTTTATTTGGTCAGTCTTTTCAGAATAAACGGTTGTAAACAACAGGACCATGTTTGATAACAATAATAACTTCTTACACTAATATCTAAGCAAGCATAATAATAAAAGGCGAATAATTCACATCTAATGCCAAACATTGCAATCTTCGAAAGAAAACAACCATTTAGACGTCTGTAGATCAACCATACTCAATCCGTCCTTCAGCTGCTCGCTGCTCCGTGTCTTTGACTGATTTCAGCTTAGCTGGTAGAGAGTTGAACAGATAAATCGCTTTAAATTTGTAATTGGTCTGATAGAACGCACTCACATGTGGAACTATTGAAAACTGACGTGCCTAATTTCTCTGAACTACGCATTAGATACCAAGAAAATGGAATTCAGATGAGAATTATAGTCTGTGTTCAAAATTTTATGCAGGGTCGTACTCGTAGGGTAAGGAAAACCATGCGCTCCTTCACAGTTTTCTTTCAAGACCAAACCGTGCATAGAATGAAAGGATTTACTTAGTTTCGAAAAATAGTTCCGAAAATCCAAAGTATGAATCCATAACTCTATAATTCGAATGCAATCAGTAATGCCTCCAAAACAATTCTTAAAATGAACACATTTGCTGCAAATACTCTGATAATCACAAGTACTCAGGCGTAGTATAAGGAATTAGATGATTCGATGTAGTTCTTATATCTTTGGATCCAACACTATTGTTAGAGCGTAGAATTGGAGGATTCGATGACCTACCTGGACCAGAAAAAATTAGGTTAGTTTGCTGAGTAATGTCAGTCTAATTTGAGAAAGACTGGTTTCTTTAATGAAGACATCTTTTAGAAAGTTCCGAAGCAAAATTATTAGATATTACACAAAAAAAAGTGTTTAAGACGTCTTTAATCGTGAAGACTTAAAAATATTAAACTTCTATTAGCGGTAATAGCAGAACAACAGTTTCCGTGCAGTTCAATGAACTCAAGCAATTTTTTTTTAAATAGTATGCAATTTTTTTTATCTAGCCGAGAGAGAAGTATATTAAATGGGCCTTATGTATGGCCCATTTTCCACTGAAATGATGCAGGACTAGTACGGTTTCACCCATTTGGTAGTCAACCCACTCGCCATAGACACGGTATTTCGGCATCAACTTTTTTTTATCCCAATTTTCTTGCCTTCATCTGTCATAGTGGAGTGGAGGTGGAGTGGAAGGTGATGCATCCGAGAACATTTCCATTCCATGATTCTCACTTTCACTCCGCTCTGCTGAACTTTATTCAATTTGATGACGATTTTGTGGATATTCGGATATTGTGATGTCAGATGAGTGAATAATAAAAATCGAAGAAATAAACAAAATGATGCCAAAGTCTAACAAATTAAAGTGGAATGTTGGATTTCAGATAGCCGTCTGCGTCACGCAATCTAAACAACGAACGAACTGATTTTGACCGGCCTTTATATGCTGCCAACAAGATTTTCGGAATAAGAATGTCCTACACTTAACACTTGGATATGAAAACCTTGCAAAATCTAAGCAATAATAATAATGCTTTTGCTCATTTGGGTTTTAAGGTTTTAAAATGTCAGATCTATAGTAAAATCTGGTGACTGCATGGTTGTTGATGTCTTTGAACACAGAACTCGCTAATTCAACAACTTAGTGTATTCTATTATTGACTTTCTTTCTAAACTTTGTTATTATGACTTAAGGCAATTTGTACAGACTACATTTCTTTACTTTTGAAAGTAACTGTATTTGAATTTATATATTATTGTCATTTGCTGCTAACCGAATCACAATTCACAACTGCTTTACAATAATTACAATAGACATTGATACTATTTTGTCACCGAATTTCGGTGCTTACTGGTGAATCATTGTGAAGTGCCAGTAGTGCTCAGTTAATTGTGTTCCCTAATTGTTTGTATATGGCTCTATGGCTCTAACGAATTATCCGGTCCCGATGTTGACAACAGCACAAACTGAAAATCTTGGCCATAATAAATTAAACGAGAATAAATCTAATCTAACGTAAATGACATTAAGAGAACACCCGATTATTCATTCACGTGGATTCAGAGGTCAAAGACTTTCACCACTTTCTCCAAGGTTACATGTAGAAAGCTGGAGAAAGACCAGAGTACGAGAATTTATTTCGTGCAAACGGAGCAGTTGTATGAGCATGGGTTTTATCATGTGTGAGTTCTCGTTATCGTTTGTGAATGCATGCACAAATGTCGTGCAAGATTTTGTATTCACCTTGAAAAGAATTTCGACGGATCTGTAATCGTTGTCTGAATCTTTTCACTGAATTGTTTTTGTGACGTCCGACTGCTCCAGTCATCAGTGTAGTTTTATTGGTGGGGTATATTGAATGATCACCTAAAATATGGTTCGGGATTTCTCTCAATTTGTTGCAATTCGACACTGCAACATTGGAATCATACGTCCCCTAAACATCATGGATTCGTTGGCAATTTGTAGGATGTGGTAAAATTAGACGATACAGTAATCTTGACCCGTAGTTCCGCCGCAATTTCACAAAAAGGTGAAATGAAAGTAATTCTCATTGTATCTTACTCGGAGTACAGTTAATGATGGAATAGAAACCTGGACACGAATATAAACCAGGGATCTTAATACAAAATGGGTCGAGCGATAATCTCAGAAATAGAAACCCGGCCTGAAAACAAATCTTTTGTCGAATATATAAACCGTCTTCTTTTTCAACCCGGTGTGTGGTACGAGCATTTTTAATTTAATGTAATCATATATATTTTTCTTTTCTTTTCTTCTAACTGTTTGGACAGACTTTTGTTAAGTGGGTTCCAACCTCAATGTTTCGCAATTTTAACGAAACTGGAAGCAATCAAATACGCACAGGAGAGTACTGTACAGAATGCGCTGCTAGGAAATATAAAGTTGTTTTGCATAGCATATGGCAATACCGGAAACTGAAACAAGCACCTAGTAAGTGTTGTTTTCATAATATTGGCGTGATACTTTAATATAATGGAAATAAAGCTGACTATTTTTATATTCGGCTTCGGGATTATGAAAGTGGCAGTGATACAGGTTAACTTCAATTCTAATGAAATTTAAAAAAAAATCTATTGCGAGTACTTTTCTGAAAAATAAATTAAACCATCCAACTTTGAAGAAAAAATTAAATTCCGGGTTCGAGTAAACCCCGAAAGTTAGATATAAAGTCAGGACGCTGGGTTCTATTTTAACGGCTTATCACGAATGGATGAAGTACTTCTAATTAAATTCAGAATTGAGAATAGCGATTTACTGGTGTGACTAGAACTCGGGGTAACATGAAAACTGTCGTAACATGAAATACTGTAATTTGAATTCATGTATTCTTCTTCGAGTCGGACTCCGTAATCCAGATTATCAAGTTTGCAAGGATCAAGGAGCGATTCCACATAGCATAGTAATGTTTGCACGCGCGGTTATAATTGCCAGAAGCAATTGCAGGTCGCTCACATGCCGATGATGGTGTTCTCATGGCAGAAGTTGTTGCAGACATTTGCAAACAATTGCTGCACTGTTCCTGCTCAGCATACTATTGCAGATGATTTGTAGAAGAATTGCAGATGTGTTACTGTCATGTGTAATCGCCACCGAAGACCATCTCCAGTTTCGGTACAGTGCGCATTGCAACGAGTGCCGAAATGCCGATATATTAATAGAATCCAGAGTATCATCTGTTTGCATCCTTCACAAGGATTCCCAGATTTGCAGTGTGCACTGCTACGACGTTCACTAACGCCTGATGTATATGCTTGTATCTCTGTTGATCTCATCCGCATCCTTATATAAAATAAGAATGTGGGTTCGCGGAATTGCATTTAGTCTAAATCGCATCCTCATATAATCAAAAGTCCGTTCATTTCACATGCCGACTTCACGCAAGACATACAAGAAAGCAGAGATTGTGTGGAATTAGTGGGATTGCCAGATTATTATATTCAATTATTAACTATTTGATTCTCAGATTTAATTAAACCATCAGCTAAATTATCACGTAAGTAATTTAGTAATTCAATATTTCTACACATTCCACTTTATGTATTTACTTAGTATTTTTCGTAGTTAGTTATAAAGCACGTAAAACCATTTGCATGGTTGCTCATTTTAGTGTGGCTTAGCGCGCAGCGTAGGTAATGTATAAATAGTTGTGAGCAATTCTGTTTGTAGCCTTGAAAGCCTTGGGCTAACTGTCATAACTATTCCGTAAAACAACAAACAATAAACACAAGTAAAGGTTAGCTATGGGTAAATTATTCAAAACGAATACAATGTTATGCCATATATTCAGCACATGAACTAAAGCAATTTGCTAAAAGTGCTTATTATATTTTTTGCACGCGCATCTTTTAGAGAACACAAAAGACCGATCCCGTTTTAATTATCTTTATTCTGTGTTGAAGTCAAAGGTGTAGAAGTTCAACCAGACCGCGCGATACTCTCCAGTTCTACCTTATTTTGTGCAATTATCATTAAGACGAAGTAAGTCAATCGTCAATCGGTGAATATAATTACCATTTCTGTAACCTTTAATTTTTTAATTTGTGGATTTCAAAAGTCAGAGATTCCAAGGAAGAAAGGTCGGCTTTCAATTGTGACAGACAACTGAGGAATACTTACAAGAAAAATATATTGCCAACTGCAGATCTCATAAAAGTCAACTCGTACATGCACAAGCACAGGGTGAGCTAAAAGTAACGCCCACACATCAGTATGGCATTATGGGTCCATAATATCAGCCGAACGATGTCCTAACAGAATGATATGATGACGGGCGGAACATAAAATTAATTTAAACGTCACAGAAATTCTATTATTGAGGATATTTGCTCGCATTTCACAGAAAACCTAAGTGGCTGCAGAAAGTTCAAGTATAACTGTCAGCTGCCAATTAATGAAACATAATTTTCAGTTCACGTATTTTCAACCTTATTCAATGCCTTCGTCGTTCGAGTTAAAACTTTTTTAGAGAAACTATTCTAGAGGGCTAGATAGAGGCCTTAGCCACCCTGAGCAGATAGAAACTAAACCTTTGAGAATTAAGTACGAAGGACAAACCATACATCCATACATACTAGGGAATTTCAAATAATATACGAGGTAATGGTAATAAAGAATTAAAGTGGATTGGGTCGAGCAGGAATTGAACCCACAACCTCATGCAGTTTGGTGGTCGGTATCACCGCTGACTACATTGCGCCGTTTCCGCTTGAGAAAAAATTATGCAATAATCTGGCTGTGGCAGGCTAAATGCATGGACAGCAATAATTGAGCAATTGATGAGTATCTACGTCGATTCTGTTTGGCTGGGATCCGAAGGAGTTACATATTATATATGTTAGGCTCAAACCCCGAAAACGGCCATTGGCCGAATAAAACGACCATACCTAGGTGTGGCATTTGAAATTCGACCATATCCCGAAATTTTGGAGTATGGTCGACCATACCTAGGTGTGGTTGTTTCCCAGCCAGCCAAATGCCGAATTCAGTCATTAATTTTCTTATTTCAAAATTTGATCGTTCTTCGATCAGGCATACCTGGGTGCGGCGTATTTGCTTGGCCATATGGAAATTTCGGCCTTTGGCAAAAACGAAACGACGGAACCTGGGTTTGGTCGTTTTAAACGCTCATTGAGCGTTTTCGGGGTTTGAGCCTAACATATACACCGCCATATTAAGGCCTGGATCTGTGGAATACGTAAACCTCAATGTCTGTCTGTCCTGTCTTATCTAGCGCCGCAATACACAATTATTAATTATGCTATATCCTGAACAGCTTGATTAGCAAGTACTGAAGTCGAATATTAAACATATATAAGCTCCCATCCCAGTCCGCCCGCAATACATTAACCTTTTAAAGTGGAAACATCAACTCGTTGAACACCCGAGAGATATCACCTCTCCTGGTGATGGACAGATATCACCTCTCCTGGTGATGGACAGATATCACCTCTTAATGTTGGAGGAGATACCATCTCCTAATGTTGGAGAGATATCATCTCCTAATGTTCGACAGATGTCACGTAATAATGGCTTTTATGCAACATAAGAAGATATCCTGTCTTATTCTATACGGAGTTCTTAAGATGTTATAAAGCGGTAAAAACTTTCTTACAAATACAAAAATCAGAATGTATACTGTTGTGATTTGACATGATTTGATGGTTGCGTACCATTCATCTTCTGCCATACAATGTATATCCTTCAAAGTTAGGTTAGGTTAGGTCAAAAATGGTCAGACGGGAATGCCCGGGAAATAGACGAGATTAGCCGGGGTAGGTCGGCCGAGATTGCCCTGGGAAAGACGAGATTAGCCGGGGTAGGTCGGACGGGATTGCCCTGGGAAAGACGAGATTAGCCGGGGTATGTCGAACGGGATTGCCCGGAAAGACGATATTAGCCGGAAGAAGTATCTATTCAGCCTGACCATTTATTTATTTGACCGCAGGTTTAATTAATCAGCCGGAGGTGTATTTATTAGCCGGAGGAAGTATCTATTCAGCCTGACGTTTTATTTATTTGACCGTAGGGTTTAATTAGTCCGCCATTGCTCAACCTCCCCCGCCTACGCCCAAAGTAGCAATTTTTCAACAATCGCGAAATATTCAATACCTGCACCTAATGTTGGAGAGGTCACATCAAAATGTTAGGGAGATATCACGT
This sequence comes from Protaphorura quadriocellata, assembly GCA_034698945.1. NCBI lineage: Eukaryota > Metazoa > Arthropoda > Collembola > Poduromorpha > Onychiuridae > Protaphorura > Protaphorura quadriocellata. The sequence goes on along the minus strand of JAQGCA010002720.1, from coordinate 4,595 downwards.
CTATATTAACTCTCAACCACTTCCATATTATCTGAAGCCGGTACAGCCAGTCGGGCATATTGGGCAAGATTGCTTCTGGTGGTATTAGTGTGGTACTGCGGAGTACTGTTTCCTAATATCATGTCAATTTGATTGAAAATATTAATGAAACGTTTTGGTTATTTCAGTATGTTTTCGGCAGCCCTGAACCTCGGTCTTCTTTTTGTTATCTCCCTAACGGGATATTTGTGTCAAGAACACGGAGCCGGAGAGCCTGGTACTATCTGTGACTCTACTTTCTATGACAAGGTAATACGTCCAGCCTCTGACGCTGTTGATTTGATGTATAAATCACTGGACACGCCGGATCAAATACAAAGTGCAGAAAATTTCAAGGCAGCAGGGAATGAAATGGACGTCCAGCTTTCCAAGGAAGTGCCGGCTGGTACACTGCCGATAGACATATCGCACGTAAAGACTCACTTATTGGTTACTAAAGGATGTTCAGGATTACCAAGGGCATATCTTCAGTGTGACTCTGCTCGTAAAGTCTGCGCCTGCAAAACGGTGTTTCCTTTCACCCTCACTGAGAGAGGTGGAAAATGCACTGGGACACTCGGGTCAATTTGTGCCATTGAAGGACAGTATGAATTACCATGCGAAGGCACTACGGTCTGTTCACCAGGTAGGAGTTTATCTCACAATTATTATATTTCATGGTGATTTGGTATTTCTTTTGATGTTATTTACAAAGAACCAACTTAGTTTAATAGTTGGGCCGATCGGTCCGCCTACCAAGACTCAAATTCCGAACAAACCCGACAATCAATGTTCCTGGCATTTTGTGAACAAATACACAAATATCAGAGATTAATTTTTTGTTGTCTGCAATATTTCAGCTGGAATTGGGAAGGCCCGGTTCTGTGGAGGTGTAGAAGCATTCAAGAAGGCTCGCACAGACGCTGCTAACGCTCCGGCACCCGCTCCCGCAGGAACTACACTGACTGCTATCATTAATCTGCCAATTCTCTTAACAAGCGTAGTTGCACTTATATTCCACTGAGAATATTACCACATCTCTTCTACCACACACCGGGTTGTTGTAATAATTAAGCGATTAGGTGATAAAGGCAAAGCCTTATAAAATATATGATTGGATTTCTGAAAGATTCCTTACTATTAATGATTCACAATATAACCGAAGTTAGAGTAAGTCTTTCTTTCAATAACTGAAAATATCTAATATTAGACCAGTAGTTCAAAATTTTACGTACATATCACTCGCATTATTACGTGTGAAATTGTCATTTCAAGATCAAATCTAGTTGTCATTCTTTCGACCTACAAATTATTCTTCCTCTGAAGTTAAATATACTGTCTTTCTGTCTTTGACAGGTACAAATGAAATTGCTTCGCAGCTACGTAATCGACTAATCAGCATCAAATTATGAACTGAATAAGATAGTCATACGCGTTCTTGTTTGTAGTTTGTCAAGTATTCATTGTGAAGACTCTGTAATGTGTTCACTTGTTGACGGGAATTGATTTTCAAATATGTGTAGTCAAATTATATAGGTATCTAACTATTATTGAACGTAACAATTAATTGTCTAAGTTTGTGATTACTATACTAAAATATGGAACCTGAGTATCGCAAATTATTTTTCGGGTCTGGTACACATTTCCCTTGTCAGATTATATTGAAAATGGTAGTGCCAACCAGTAAATAAATAGCGTTTTGACTTTCATTGTATGACCTTGTGGGTGTTCTTCAAATGAACGATTTGGCAAATCTGGCTTCACAGTAGGGATTAACGTTTTAATTCATTCCTTTGCCTTTACATTTTTGGAGAACGTAATAACATTAATTATTGTTCTTTCAAATTCCAAAATATTCTAAAGGGTAAATCCGGTGCTGTCGAAAATTTAAAGCTATAGCTATGCTATAACGCCTGAGGTCGACGCCGGAACTCTTACTTTTGCCAAAGCCCAGCAGGGTTTGAATTTACTGAGTACGATTACGATTACGAAAATAACGACAGCTTCGAAAATAACGACAAAGTAAAAGTCAGAAAGTTAATATAGAGAACAAACCTCTGCATTTTTTTATTCCAACAAATCATTGATCGTAAAACAGGGGTAAACTTAGCCTTATGCTATGGAAGAGGCGTTTGAAGCAATTCTGGGCCATAAGTCCGCACATTCCTTCGCCACAGGACCGGTAATAGCCGATCCTTTCATTTCCCCCTGTATCAACAAGAAAAACAATTAAGGGTTGATCGATCATTAGCGATAATTTTGACTTATTCCACAGCCACCGTCAAATTCAAACTTACTTTATTATTCACAATGACCCCTGCATTGTCCTCAAAGTAGATAAAAACTCCGTCCTTCCTACGAAAAGGTTTCCTTTGCCGGATCACCACAGCCGGCATGACCTTCTTTCTCAGCTCAGGCTTTCCCTTTTTCACTGTCGCAACAATCATATCGCCAACTGCGGCAGCAGGAAGCCTGTTCAACCTACCACGAATTCCTTGTACGGCAATAACGAATAGATTTTTTCCACCTAAAATAATAATACAACTCAAGTTAGTTAATATGAAAACAAACAAATATTCAGAAAGTAGAAGACTACAAAAGAACACGACAGTTAAAGTATTAAAATTCCGCTCACCGGTGTTGTCGGCACAATTCATTACAGCTCCTACGGGTAACGCCAAAGAAATCCGGAACTTGGCTCCCGCCGTTCCTCCGCGTCCTGTAGAATTGAATGAAACATGTTTCAATAATTTGTGAAATATAATAACGAATCTAACTTTAAAGGTCGGGCCTGCCGCAAAGGTGCTGGTCATTCGCATTGCCCCTAAGATACACCAGCCAGCCCTCTCTTAATTTTAGAAAACATCGTAATTATCTCATTGTCCAAATTTATATCAATTATCAAGTGTTACACCTCATTATTCTAAATTTTGCATAATATCGACAATTCTCCAAAAAAAACATGTTCATCATTTATACCTCAAACAATGAACAAATGAATGCAACTACGCGGCATTCCGGACACCGGAATCTTTCCTGTTGTTTTAATTTACAAATTCTTCATGAATTACTGAATTAAATCGAAAAACACTGGTTACTCACCTCTCTTAGACATATTATAGAGTTGGTGTGGCTGATTTCACTGATGACTTCCAGTGACCAAAATTCAAGACAGATGCCGAGGATTGATTTCTGACCTCCCCTTCGTCTCAATGGATTTGAATGAGTCCGCTCACAATTTTTCTGCTCATTTCCTGCATGCTTTCGTGCTCATCACACTTCGCGTGGACTTGGTAATTACAGATGGTGCTGAAGCATCCAGAGTCAATCACGCGCTAAATCAGACGACGAATAAAATAGTGCTATGAATTAAAAAATGTAGAGTGAAGTGACATAACCCCGAATATGCAACCGGCCCCAGACTGAGCATTGAGATATTCAAGAATTTCTACAAAATTCAGGCTTTCTTTCTGCCACAACCTCGAATATGCATAATATGCCATTGATAATTTTCTATGAGTCGCATATTCGAGGTTGTGGCAGAAAGAAAGCCTGAAAATTACAAAATCTAGCCTGGCACGTAGATGACATTTTTTTTTAAATTAACTATTTTTGCACTACCAGTACCAAAACACTCTTCAAAAAACAAAGAGTGTCCAAAAACACCACTAACCCCGAAAGCTAAATGCAAAGTGCTAGTTAGTCTAATTATTATTAGTCTACTTTTACTACATTTGACTTTCTATACTTTGAATTATTCAAATTCATATCCTTATAATTAAATTGTTCACAATTTTGTGATGTTTAAATGCGTTTTATTTGAATGAAATACAACCTATCAACGAGTTTTGACTGTGTAGGAATAAAGAATGCAGAATGCACATTAAACTGCTGAATTAAAATGATAATCTCGAAAATCTATCACAGTTTGAGTGAAACCGATTTGCACACAAATAAATAAGAAGTGCCAGGCACTCGAAATCGTTCTATGGTTTACAAATTGAGAAAACTTTGAGAATATTACTACTTCATTTATTGGCCAATTGGATTACCTGAAAGCTTGCAGCTAAGTTTACAAAACGGGTAATCATCATCGGTGTGATTTGTGAACACAACTTAATTCTTCCTGGCCTGGAAGTAATTCAAAAATTGTTGTCTAATATTAGACAACGTACAATAAGAGAATTAGCTAAAATTGAAAACCACCAAAGCCGAAACCCATGACTAATCTAAAAATGCATTTTCGTTGTATAAAACTAGTCCTTCCGACATATGATGTCGGTGTCCCTGACCCTGACCTGAATAAAAATTTGAAAAACTTTTTACTTTGTCATCCTGGGTGAATTACAGGGGTGCGCACTTGTTAAAGGACAGTTTACGAACGCCTATACCTCTCGCACTTTGAGTCAGAAAATTTTGAAAAAAATATGACCGTATCCTTGGACAAGGGGGGGTAGGTGATAATTTTTTCAGATTTTTTGCATTCAGACTTGTAGGCCAAAATGTTCGCGGAAGTTGAAAGACCAGTGAAATTCTTTTCCAAAAGCCGTCCAGAGTCGTCGCTCTTCTTTTTCAAA